>CM012448.1:29163711-29277692 GCA_003999625.1 Oryzias javanicus | reverse complement strand
TAAACCACTGCTGGCTTTTCAGATCACAAAGAAGTTGAGTGGATCTGCCAAGGGCACTGCGCAGTGGCTCACTTCGGTGGGGAATGAGATGGGACAAATTCTTGTCAGTGTCCTGACTGCCAGTGAGGGTCCAGCTTTGGATCCTTTGGCAGCAGGTCTTGTCAACAGGTAATAAATATAAATGGATTTTACATTATTTTGATATTTTAGGACATACTTATATCTATTACATATTGACACAATATTACTTGCATCTTTCATTTAAAAAAAAATAAATAAATAACAGCTGTTAACGGTTTGGGTCTTCCATAGATACCAATCAGCTGGAGTGGAGCCCCCTGTCGCCCTTTACGTGGACTGTGGATGCTGCAAAGAAGCAGGGCCAACAAAACTGAAGGCCAGATTCAGTGGCTGGCCTAATCTCATCATTAGGCTGGACATCTGGCATTTCATGCGCCGCCTGGCTTCTGGGGTCACCACAGACGCTCATCAGCTGTATCCCACATTCATGGCACGCATGTCTGCTTGCATTTTTGAGTGGGATGCAGCAGATGTTGCTGAACTCAGACGGGCCAAGCGACAGCAACTTCAAGAACAGTCCCTGACCGTCTTGACTGAGAGAGAGGTGGACTGTCACATCACCAAGGACGAGCTGGCTCTGCACTGCAGAAGAAGAACCCGGGGAGTGGAGACGACCACCCGTCTCCTTGATCAGCTCCTCACAGAGCTCATGAGCAACAAAGGCCTTGATGCTCTGGGTGTTCCTCTGCTTGATCCTGTCAGGATGCAGCACATCTGGGATGTCCAAAGGCGCCATGTGTCTTGCATCCAAGACCCTCCTGGTGTGGCACTGTACACACAAACAGGAAGTCTCACCAAAGGGAAGGTTGCACTGCAGACATATCGGTGTGCCAGGGGATCAACATCCTTGGAATCATTTCACTGCCACCTCAACCGATTCATCCCTGGTCAGTGAGAATGTGTTAAATGTAACTGTTTAACTCTCTTCCTTTTTTGTTGCAGCAAAAATGCTCAAAGTTGTGAATCTCATTTTCAGGAAACAGTGCCAATGCTTTGAACTTCCAGATTTATTTGCTGGAAGGGCTGCATCGCTGGAACCAGGATCGTGCTGCTGCATCTCTGTCTGAAGAGGCATCAGGCCTGCGGACTTACACAGGAGAGCTGGTTCACTGTGTAAACAAAGACTTTGAAAAAGTCTTTGGCAGGAAACTGGTCCCTCATTTCAAGCAACCAGCAAAATACACAGGTGAAGATTATACTTCTTTATACACACACACAAATTATATTTGCATATATCCCCATTTCTTCATGATAAATTTTTCTCTCTCAGGAGAACTTCTCGGGGTCCAGTACCTCCTAAAACAAAACAATGAACCGCTGCAGGAGATGGACCCCAGTGCAGAGGAAACGCCGAGCTCCTAGAACAGTTGGAGGTCACAGAGGCTGCAGACGAAGGCTTTGAGGAAATGACAGCAGATGATGGTACCTTGGCTGACCTTTCAGCTTTTGGTTCTGTCATGGAAAATGTCATTCCTGAAAACCAAGAGTCTGCTCAGCAACTTCAGCCCTCCACTGTTCCATTTTTGCAAGCTCCGTCCTGCGTCTTGCAGCAAGTTGTAAGTATGGCAACATTCACGCATTATTGCCCTTCAAAAACAAATGTAATTTGCTCTGATATTTTGATCAGAAGTTAAACTTTACATTATATCCTATTGTGGAGATCTCAGAAGATAACATTTTATTTTTTTGGTTATTCTATGGTTCAGCATCCTAACGTGCCAAGACTAACTGTGCCTTGCACATCATCTGCTGGCCCTGATGTGCATCCTCCTGCATCTCCTCTTCATCCTCCTTCATCTGCTGAACCTGCTCTGCAGCCGCCTTCCTGCTCCTTCCAGCAAGTTGTATGTGATATCTATATATATATATATATTTGCCATCTAAAATTAAATTCAATATGTAAATATCTAATAAAAGAATTATGTATTTTATTACTCAAAAGCAGCACAACATCCTTGGACCTGCTGCGCCACCTCCTGCATCTCCTCTTCATCCTCCTTCATCTGCTGAACCTGCTGCGCCACCTCCTGCATCTCGTCTGCATCCTGCGTCATCTGCTGAACCTGCTGCACCACCTCCTGCATCTCCTCTTCATCCTCCTTCATCTGCTGAACCTGCTGCACCACCTCCTGCATCTCCTCTTCATCCTCCTTCATCTGCTGAACCTGCTGCACCACCTCCTGCATCTCCTCTTCATCCTCCTTCATCTGCTGAACCTGCTCTGCAGCCGCCTTCCTGCTCCTTCCAGCAAGCTGTATGTGATATCTATATATATATATATATTTGCCATCTAAAATTAAATTCAATATGTAAATATCTAATAAAAGAATTATGTATTTTATTACTCAAAAGCAGCACAACATCCTTGGACCTGCTGCGCCACCTCCTGCATCTCCTCTTCATCCTCCTTCATCTGCTGGACCTGAAGTGCAGCCTCCCTCCTGCTCCTCACAGCAAGTTGTAAGTGATTTTTTCATGAATAGACACAATCATCTGGAGCACTTTGCTATGAATTAAAACTGTATGTCCTTGTTTAGAGTTCTGATAAGAAAAACTTTTTATCTTTAGGCGATGGATCAGCATAACATCCCTGGGATGAATTTTGTGGATGAACTGGCAGAGTATCTGGTTGAGCTGCACACTCAGTCTGCATTTTCTCTGACTAATCAGCAGTCGTCCACAATCATCGGGCTTTGGCAAAATTTGGAGCAGTTTGACAAAGACCGCATCAGATATGCAGCCCGCCATCAAGACAGGTTGCTGACAGGGCGCTTCAGGTCACCCAAAAAAAAGGCAGTTTTCACTTTCACACCAGGGGTAGAGAGCACCAAAAGATCCGTGATTGGTTCCAGTGGATCTCCAGCTCAGTGGCCAGACTGCTGCCGGATCGTTGAGGCCATTTTTGTCAGGCTTTGTGACATATACAAAAGCCCTCAAAGGAAGGGGCAACAAAGCCTGTCAAGATGGTCTCTCATCCTCCAGGGCTACAAAAAAATCCGGCAGCTGGTTTTAACCAATGGACCAGTTATGAAAGAAACTACACTGCAACTGGTGGAGGTCAATCAGACCACTCTTGTGCAGTGGCATAACCGCCGCCTCAAGGCACAAGAGGTTTCGGTCCTGCTTCAAGGGGTTCAACTACCTACAGCAACACCTGTAGCAACAGAGCCGTTACTCCCTGCAAGACAGCAACCACAGGTTTTGCCTCAACACCAGCAACCCCTTCACATTTACCAACTACCACCAAATACAGCAGGGATGGCAAAAACAAAACTGAGGCCTATAAAACCTGCAGGGATCGTGTTGGAACCATCAGCCCAACAAATACAGAATGTTCTTCCCCGACCAGTAAGCACCAGAACCATTCTGCCAAAACCACCCCAGCCACTGCCTGTATATGCACCAGGAATGGTGCCGCTCCTGGTGACTGTGCCAGCTGTAGTCACCACCACCACTTCAACTTCCACTACCCCTGTGAGTCAGTCATCCAGTGACATTCCTCTGGGCAAACGGAAGTATACCAGGAAAGTTTCTTCCAACGCCTGCCGAAGCTGTGGGGAATTTAGGACGGCCGAGACTGGCCACAGCCAGTACAAGGGGAGAATCTATTGCCCCAAAAAGAGACTTTATCAAAAGAAGAGTGGCTGAAAAACATGAGAAAGTGAATGTTTTAAGCATTTGTATGGGGGACAAACTCTTGAAATTCTAGGATTGGGACACTAATGGTTGTGCACAAGCTGGATTGCTGCTTGTCCATTATAGTAAACACACTTTCAATTTTTTCTTGTGTTGCCTGAAGTGAAGGTGTAAGATTTTTCTGGATTTTCTTCTGTTCCCTTTTTTAATGACTGTATATTACTGTAATATTTTTTAAATTCTATATACTTCTTATAAACACTAAGATAATATTTTACAATATCTTATTTTGTTCACATGCGTGATATATTTATTTATGCTTGTGTGTAGATAGTTCTACTGTTCTAATTTAAGCACAATTAAAATATTTTTTGTTGACATTATTAAAAAACAAAACAAACAACCTGCTTGAGCTTTTCTTTTATTTTAAAAATCTTTCTCTTAAACAATCATTGAAAAGTGTTTTGAACAGAGATTGAAAGCAGAAAAGGTTTTCAGACACACACTTATTACAAGGAAACAATGTAGGAAAATAATGTAGAATCGTTGGCAAACAACAGAATTAGCTTAATGTGTGTCTTCTATTTCATGAAAATTCAAAGACAATTAGAATAAAACCAAAACGATAAAATCCAATGGTTGCAGGCGGGGCTCGAACCCTTGTTTCTTTGGTTTTTTGGCTCGATTTTTTTCTCCTCTTCTCCTCCCCCCCCCCCCCCCCCCCCTTCTTCCTTCTTCTTCCTCTCCATACAGACGAATGTTCCCAGCTTTGGCGGAGCGGTGATCCCATTAGGCCACAGGTCAGGTCGAAGATTCCCAGCCAACGGCCGACTCCATCACCGCAAAACGCCGCTTTGGACGGGCAATTTAAAACGCGCGTTTCGACGCGCGGTTTTGACCGCACTGGAACGCCGGTTTCAACGCGCGGTTTTGACTGCACTAGAACGCCGCTTTGAACGCGCAGTTTGCACACAATAAAACGCCGGTTTCGACGCGCGGTTTTCACACAATAAAACGCCGCTTTTTACGTGCTACTTTTAAAACGCGCGTTAAAACCGGCGTTTTAGGTGGCAAAAACGCCGGTTTTTACGGCCGTTTTCCTGGTGATTATTGACCCCATTCGCTTGCCATACTCTCTCGCTCCTCTCAGAGCGCGCTGCTCCTCACATGCACACGCCCCCCCCAGCTTTGTAACAAGCTGAGATGCAGAAGTTGGAGCACACACTCATCTCACAACAACAAGAAAGTAAATAGATATATATATATATCTATATATATATAGATATATATATATATATATATATTATATATATATATATATATATATATATATATATATATATATATATATATATATAGATATAGATATAGGCATTGTGCCTGTTTTTCAAACCTTTTTGCATCCTCGTCCGACACACGAACCTCTTCCATGCCTCCCTCTCCTTCATTTTCACGGGAAATTCGTGAAGGGAGACCCCCTTTTCGGCACATTAGAGCACCCAAATACAACACACCTATTCACCATTATCCCGGATAAATCCCCAAATCCACGGAAGTCCGAATTCTATCATGCGAAGTAAGTCAGTAAGCCCAGAAAGTCAGCACAACAATAGGGGATCTAGCTGTGTGTTCCTGCTGTGACGTCACACGACCTATGACCTACTTATCGGAGGCTGCAGAAAATCTGAGCGACCGCGCTATTTTTAAACGCTTGTAGAGAGTGCACGGGGCCGCGGATGACAAAATAATTATACGGGGGTTCATTTGTGACATAAATACTAATGTTTTATTGCAGTTTTAGAAAAATCATGATTTTCACCGCACGAGGCCTTTAAAGACACAACCACTCTGACCTTCTTGACAAAAATCCAAATCTTTACAGTTTTGAAGTCTACAGGAATATATTAATTATAAATGTGTCTGAACGAACCACGATTTAAAATAGATGCATCAAATCCTTCAGGGTTTCTGTGCTGGGACGGGAAGCTTTATAAAAACTGTTAATGTAGATTTTTTGTTTAGCTTCATGATATACTGAATACATATATTTTTTGAAAATGTAGAACTAAATAAATTGAAGCAAAACCGAGCATGTCCAGGTCATGTGGGATGCAGTCTATGAAAGCTGAATGGAGTTAATTAAATGAAAAAAGGAGCTGTAAAACACCTTATAATGCTTAAAGTTATAAAGTGCTGAAGGAAAGGGTTCAACTGACTGACAAAAATGTTCAAAAGTTTGTGCAAATAAATTAAGTGATGCCAAACGGACTAAAATAAAACTAAAATGTTAAAAACGCAGATCATGTTTTCTCAACAATCCTTAAAGCATTAAATCAATTTTTATTAATTCTATGTTTTACGCTGAAGATGAAGCTCAAAACCACAAAGCTGAGATCATCGCTTGGCTCCAGCGTTCGGCCGTTTGGGCCTTAAAGAAGATGGAAATATGACGTTTACTTTTTTACGGCTTTCCTTCATGTTAGGTTTTCCTCTGATGGACATTAAGAACGTCAAACTTTCACATGAAGCTGGAACTGGGACTCAAGTTATCTACTTGTAACTTATGTTTTGTAACTTCCACACATTTAAAAAAATGCAAGTTTTAAGCTCCAGACTACAATTTCAGAACAGTTTTTACTATATTTGTTATGCCTGCAAGAAGCAACGAGGGGAAAGTTTTTATGTTTCTTGAACACATGTCAAAGACACGGCCCGGGGGCCGGATCCGGCCCTCTAGGTAATTCTATCCGGCCCTCCAGATCATTTTATTTTATTGTTATTAATGACCCAATGTTATCTTACTCTTGTTTGTATCATTTCTACGAAATATTACTCTATGGAGAGTAAAATATTGAAAGTTATTTAAGGTTTAAGTTGATTTATTCTGGAATAATATTCCTGCCTTTTTATTATTCATTATTATAATAAAAGTTACAGTTTTAAAGTTTAAAAAATTAGCATTCTGCGAGCTTTTTGGATTATTTTGGCCTTTTACTAAAATATTTTAGGCTATTTCTGAGTTTAGCTAATATTTTTAGCTAGCTATCAGCTTCAGCGTTTTTAGTTATGAATTTCAGGATCTTCAGTGGCCAAATTCAGCTTACAGCCTTCACACTAGCATTAGCATTATCACAGGTGATGTTATTTATCTAGCTCATAATTAAGTTAAAAAGTTACAGTTTTAAAGTTTTAAACATTAGCATTCTGCTAGCCTTTTGGACTATTTTGGCATTTATTAAGCTTGTTTAGGCTGTTTTGGAGTTTAGCTAATATTTCAGCTGCATTGTTCAGTTTTTCATGCTGTTTTTGGAGTCTCACTAATATTTATTTGCTAGCTGTCTTGGCTATTTTAGGCATTTTTTTCTCAGTTTTTCAGGCTATTTTGAAGCTTAGCTATATTTTCTGCATAATGCTAGCTGTTTTGGTTAACCTAAGTTTGTTTGTTTTTTTAATTTTTTAGGCTAATTTGTCTTTTAGTTCATATTTGAGCTATCAGCTTTAGCGTTTTTATCTATCAATTTCAGCATTTTTAGCAGTCAAATTCAGCTTCCAGCATTCACACTAGTATTATCACAGGTAATGCTGTATATCTAGTTCATAATTATGTTAAAAAGTTACAGTTTTAACGTTTTAAAAATGTAGTTTTAGGGTGTTGAAGAAATGTTTCTCCTGTTTGTCCCGGGACCTCAGGTGTGTTTTGGCCCCTCGTTGATTGAGTCTGACGCCCCTGTTCTTGTCCATCCAATCACGGTGAGAGGATGTCCGGGCTCTTCTGCTCTCAACCAAACATGATATCATCGCATTCAAATGTCTTTAGTGTTTGTCTTCCTTGCACTTTAACAGTCGCTCTGGGACCAGAGATGTGAATTTCATTTCATTTCTGTAGTGAAATGACAATAAAGAATCCTTTATTTTCTCGCTCCATACTTTCAGCCGTAAACAGTTTTTTTTTTTTTTTTTCATATAAACAATTTAATCGTCTTTGAGCAACAAAGTCCTCCTTTTTATTCTTGAACAAACACATAAATAACATCAACAAAACCTCTTTCTAAAGTTTCCAAACCAGCACTGAACTCCAGGCCCCGCCCACCTGCTTCATACATAGTAAAAACCTCTATGTTGTTCGTCTGGTCATGTGACATTAGGTGTTATTTCACATCGAAATGCAAGAACTGTGTGGACACAGTTTCCCACAATGCATTGTTTTGTAGTCTTCAAGGCGGCTTGAAGCCAGCGCAGAACTTACTTTCTGCCTGCGCCTTGAACCCGCCCCTTTACCGTCGGTGCAAGAAACTACCCAGCATGCACCGCAATCCGGGCGATGGCGGCTGCTTGACACGTGGTCGGTGGAGATTTGCTTCATGGGCTGACTTGTTTGGCACCTGAAGAACTTTCTGGAGGAACTCTGTTGAAAACCGTTTTCTGAAACGTGGAAAAAGCCGAGACGCCACATCCGGAAACAGGTTTCTCGCATTTTCTCGTCTTTGCAGCAAAATATGGAATCAAACTGGTATTAGTGTCAGCTGGTGGTCCGGCTCTGTCCGGCTCTGTCCGGCTCGGTCCGGCTCGGTCCGGTTCGGTCGGAGCGGTTCAGGCGGAGCCTTTGAACTGCTCCGTCTGCATGGAGTGTCTCCTCAGGAGCGTCCTCCTGCTCGGGTCTTTGGGGTGTCCCGGCGGCGCGGGGGGCAGGAACCCCCTCTGGATGGACTCACAGAAGCCGGACCCAGAGCTGTGAACGTTGAGGATGGGGGTGTTGGTCAGAGGCGGCAGCGAACGCGGCCTCGCCTGGAGGTTCTGGTCCAGCAGGAAGGTTCCGGATCCTCTGCGCTCGTGTCCGAACAGGACTCTCTTGCTCTGGGGCGACAGCGCCTCCCTGGAGCCCAGCGTGCTGCAGCAGCGTAGCGGCGCCAGCTTCTTCCCGGTGGGCGTGTCTCTGGGTCTCTGCTCCTCCGGCGGGTTCGGAACATTGACGGCCAACTGCGGGTCGGACCTGTAGATGTCTGCTCCCAGCTGACGCTTCTGGACTACACTGTAAAGACCGGAGGAGGCGGGAGGAGCGCCGTCCGCCTTCTTCCCGCCCAAAAGGCTGGGGGACGAATACGCAGCCAGGATTTCAGAGTTCAGGTTGGGGTGAGAGGCGGAGTGGGACGACAGCAGACCGGGTAAGGTGATCTTCTGGTCTTCTGAGCGGTCCGTTTGGTCCTGGTCTTTGCTGCGTTTCAGACGCTCAGAGATGAAGTTCTGGTCCGGTTTGGGAACTGAGAGATCCTCGGCCCGGCGGAGGCCGGCGTGAGGCGGCTGGCCGAGGAGCGACGCCGGGATCTTCAACCAGGGCTCCGAGTTCAGTCTCAGCAGGTGCTGCGGCGGCCCGTTGGGGGCCGCCTGACCCGGCCCGCGAAAGCGTGACGGGGAACACGGGTGGGAGTTCACCCGGCAGATCTGCTCGTCCTTAAAGGTGAAGACGGGAAGGGGGGCGGAGGAGGAGGGGGAGGTGAGGAGCTGGACGTCCGATGGGGAGGTGGGGGCGGTGGGCAGGGATCTGTGGTCGGCCGGATCGGCGTGCGGGATGCTGAGGTACTGCTTCGGCTGCATGTGGGCCTTGGTCTGGTCCGGGACGGTGTCGGTGGTGATGATGATCACCTCCTTCCCTTTGGCTCTGCACGCGTCCAGCAGCAGCTTCAGGACCGTCCAGTCTCCCGCCATGACGGCGTAGACCAGAGCCGACGACCCCGACCGGTCCTGCAGGCTGACGTCGGCGCCGTTGTCCAGCAGCAGAGACGCCACCTCGGGCCCCGCCCGCTCCCTGCAGGCGTGCATCAGCGCGGACCGCCCCTCCGTGTCCTGGATGTCGGGGTCGGCGCCTTTCTCCAGGAGGAACTGGACCAGCTTGACCCGACTGGCGCTCTGGGAGTCGGCGTGCCGGGTCCTGCAGGCCACCATCAGGGGCGTGTGACCCTGACCGTCGCTCTCGTTGATGTAAGCTCCTCCCTCCAGCAGCAGGCGAGTCAGCCTCAGGCGGCGGAGGAAGACCGCTCTCAGCAGCGGGTTGGCCGAGTCTGCAGCCACACCTGGAAGGTAAGCGTCTCCCTCCATCGCGCAGACGGTCGGAGACGCAGACGGGAAGACGGGAAGACGGGAAGACGGGAGGACGTCTGCAACGACGGAGGAAAGACTTTAACGGGACGAAGCCGGCGCCATGCCACAAAAAACACTCAGGTTAAGGTCAAAGAACGTCTAGTCTGACCAATAGAATGACTGGAACCACTTCCTGTTTGGAACTCCAGGGGGGCGGAGTCACTCCGCCCAGTTCTCATATGTCAATGGAGGTGAGGATAAGAACATAAACGGAGAAGTAAATCTTTCCCGTCTTTCCCTCGTTCATTCAGGTCATCTGATCCTCCGTTCCCGTCATCAAAACCGATTTGTGTTTTTTTTGGTTAAACTTATGTGTAAATATTGAAATCTAACAACAACATTCTTTCTTTCCACATTATGATCAAATGTTTTGACACTTTCATCACTTCCATTTCTGACCTATAAATTCCTAAAGTTTCATTTTTTGAGGTTTGATTCTCATTTCTCTGTAATCTATCGAGTATTCAGACCTAAACACAGGAGAGAAACCACGAGTGATTCAGAGACGCTCTACCACAGCTGCGCAGTGGGTTCTGGCAGAAACTCTGCTGCTGTCTTTGGCATCCGAAACCAAACGCCACCTGCCCCCTCCTTCTCAGCAGAGGTCTGCTCAGGCGTCCCTCAGGAATCTGTCGTTCAGTCGGAGCTGAAATGCAATTTTATCGATTTATTTTCTTCAGTGGAAACTCAGCATTTCACTGGAAATATGAAGAATAAAACGATAACTGGAGGGGGGGTTAACAGAAGAGCTACTGCTGTCTGCACCGTTTGCACTGACTGTATATGAGAACTGGACTGAGTGGCCCCGCCCATCCAAGTGCAGCAGGTTTTATTGGAGGCGTGGAGCCACAAAGCTAAATCAGGGTCAGGCAGGGGTCAAACACCAGCATGAGGTCAACCAGAGGGTCCAGGCGAGGGGCGGGGCAGGCGGCAAACAGAAACGGGAACGCTCAGCGATGCACAAACAAGACTTCGCACTGACTAAATCCTGCTGGGAAACGGTCGTGGGGCTTCTGGGAGCGCCAGCAAGGGCTGATGGGAAGTGCGGTGTGGAGACCCAGGAAATGCTAGTACAGAGGGGGGAACAGGGGACCGATTCACCACAACAGGAAGTGGCTCCAGAAGAACTTCCTCCGTCACTCTATTGGTCAGAAGAACCATTCTGGTTCTGATACCTTCATCCATTTACTTTCATGACATTTTTTCTCCAGTTCAAGTTATAAACGGACCAATCAGATGCCTCAATAAAAGTAGGCGGGTCATGTCAGTTCAACCCTGGAGAACAGAGAACCGCTTTCTTCTCAGCTTTTAAAGTTCAATATTTTTTACTTGTTTTATTTGTGTAACAGAAACACCAAGGACTAAAATGCTGTACCTTTCAGCATTTTAGGTTTACTAACTTTAATAATCAAAATTTATACGCAAGACAAGCTCAGTGGCCTTGTGGAAGAGTGTCTGCCCTGAGACTGGAAGGCTGTGAGTTCAAATCCCGCTCGAGTCAGACCAAAGACTTTAAAAATGGACCCAGTGCCTCCCCGTGGAGATGGAACTTTAACAAGAAACCAACAGATTCAGTGACTTTGTGACATTATTAACCAAATGAAAAGAGCTGCACCCAATCAGAATCACAGCCGCCTGCAGTCACCAAAACGGGACTGACTCATCAGAAACCTACAGACATTCAATCATCTCTTTACCTCCTTGTTTGTTTGCTCTGATATTCACTGAGCTGTAATTTGTTTATCACTTTGTTTTCTTGTGTTTTGAGCTCTCATGACAAGTGAATTTCTCAGAATGAAACAGCTTCTAAATTTGACCCCTGGGGTTCTCCGTGGTTCCCGTCTGCTCGTCTGCCTAAAAAACTCCATTTGTGTCCACGTTTCTTTCCTTTCTGCTCCACCTAAACGCAGCAAAATCCGCTCTTATTCTGTATTTGTGTTTGAGGATCATTCCTGCTGGCAGCTGTGACTCACAAACGATGAAGCTCCCTGCACAAAACTTCCCCAGAGATCCTGCCTGTGATGGATGGAGACACTCCCTGAAGGTGGCTCTCAGACTTGCTGCTGCTGGTTCTGTCACTCACCGGCCGTCAGGTTCGGTTGCGTCCCGCAGACATGGACCTGCTGCTCCGGCGCCGGGTGGAGGACGGATGCCGGCGTGACTCGGCGCCGCTCTGCGTTTGCTGCTCGGACAAAGAAAGTGGTGAGAAAGAGTTGTCGTCAGGCAGGACTGAGATGGTTAATCCATCAGGAGCTGCAGAGGGACGAACGCAGGAGGTGAAGCGCCATGGCAACCCGGCAGAGCAGCCTGTCTGATTTGTCTTTTCATTAAAGCCGCTCTGATTCATTAATCGTACAACTAACCACGCAGCACTTACTTTAGTTCCACGCAGAAAGGGAAATCAGTTCGTCCACCTTATCAATGACATCTCCATGGCAACCACCAAGGAGGCCAAATGATGGCGCGCGTTGTAGCGGCGCAGGAGGACGTGTTTTTGTGTGTGAGTGTGTGGGTGTGAGTATTCACCTGTGTGAGAAGCAGAGAGGATCCCAGCGTCTGTGAAGCTGCAGGACGAGGAGGAGAATCCTGGAAATACACGAGAAACAAGGAATCTCCATCTTCTGCTGTGATGAACGTCTGACCTTCAACAAGTCAGATGACATCTCATCCGTCTCCACGGTTACACCTGTACAGACGCTGTTGATAATTACAGATTTTAATTTTTTACTCATAAATTTATGCTTTTGAAACTTCATGTTTGATCCCCAAAGTTCCTGTAAAAACTGAAGAATCAATAAACATCATTTGATCTCATCTCATTTAATTCTATCTTATCTCATCTGGTCTCTTCTCTCATCTCATCTTATCTTATAATGTCTATTGTTATGTTGTTTTACTTCATCTCCTCAAATATCATCTTATCTCTTATCATCTCATCCCATCCTGTCTTATCGAATTTTATTTAATCTGATCTCATCTTGTTTTATCTCATCTGATCTTCTTGTCTTATTCTGGCTTATTACTCATCTCAGCACATCATGTTCCTTCTCTTTTGACATATCTTACTTCATCTCTTCTTATGAAGATGTTGTTTTATATTGTCTACTCTTATCTCATTTTACTTTATTTCATCAAATCTCATCTCATCTAGTTTCCTTTAGTCTGATTTCATCTCGTCTGACCTGATCTCGTCTCCTATAATCTTATCTCATCTGGTCTCTTCTTTCATCTCATCTTATAATGTCTATTGTTATGTTCTTTTACTTCATCTCCTCAAATATCATCTTATCTCTTCTCATCTCATCCCATCCTGTCTTATCGAATTTTATCTCATCTGATCTCATCTTGTCTTATCTCATCTCATCTTCTTGTCTTATTCTGGCTTATTACTCATCTCAGTACATCTTGTTCTTTCTCTTTTGACATATCTTACTTCATCTCTTCTTATCTTATGAAGATGTTGTTTTATATTGTCTATTCTTATCTCATTTCATCAAATCTCATCTCATCTAGCTTCATTTAGTCTGATTTCATCTCGTCTGACCTGATCTCGTCTCCTATAATCTCATCTCATCTCGTCTCTTCTTGTCTTGTTTCATCTGATCTCATTGTGTCTATTCTCATATTATGGGACTCAGTTTCATCTCAGAAAATCTAAATTCATCTCATTTAATCTTATCTCATTTAATCTTCTCTTGTGTTATCTTATCTAGTCTCTTCCTGTCTTTTATTGTCTATTCTTTTCCTATTTTACTTAAATTTCCTCAAATCTCATCTCGTTTTGTTTTCTAATCTCATTTTATCTTAGTTTGTTTTTATATTCCTGTATTTTATCTCATCCCACCTCATCTAATCTCATCATTGTAGCTGTCTTTTAGGAAATTCTCCCAGGTTTTAGGATAAATAATTTTACAACCAGAGACTGGTAAATAATTATGTGTAACAAGAGAATAAAAAGAACATTTCCTTAACATTCATGTAAATTAACAGTGAGATAAAGAATAAAAAGCAAAAAAAAATAAATATCCTTAAAGATTTTTTTATTACTGAACTCTAGAAAAAAAATCCCACTTTATACTTTTTGTAATAAATACTGACATTTTTTAAACATGGACAGCATTACCTGTATTTATGTCACCTGTGTGAACACCTGTCCACACCCTTAAGCAGTCAGACGGCAACCTCTGCTATCGAAGAGCTGTCGAAGGACACAAACCTGAACAGTCCAGCAGCAGCTTTATACCCACTGTGAAGCACGGGGGTGGAAGCATCATGATGAAGGGCTGCTTCCATCAGTTAAAGCATAGTTTAAGACGTTCACACCAATCAGCTCGTTCCTGAGAACATTTAACATCCAATAAGATGAAGACAACTGGATGAAGGCGGGTCATTGAACTCCATTGATCATCTTCACTCTGAACTCTGCAAGATTAGCAGAAAATAACAGTGAGCTAGTAACAGCACACTGCCCCCTGCTGTACGGGAGGAGAAACTGAAGCTGATCAGCAGACATGAGAGACTTCTGCTGAAACAGATGAAGAATCTAAATGATCACACTGCGTTCAATACTGAAATGGAGGTGAAGGGGCGGAGTTTGTGGTCAGATCTCATGGAAACGGATCTGCAGCCGGGCGCCAACGTTCTCATTTTCCTGACATTGAAAGTGAACTCCTGAACGCAGCACGGCCTTTGGAACTCTTTCACGAGAATGTTCTTCCTTTCAGTCTTCCACCTGAGCTGCGAGGAACCCAGCACGTCCCGCAGCGGTTCTGTCCTTGGCGCCGGTTTTCATCCCGCTGCCGTCGCCATAGAAACACCGTGAACTTACACCGGCGTTCACAAGTCAAAGAAGATGCAGAGAAAAGGTTTCTGTTCTCTTGACCCTCTGCACAAAAATGAAACAAGAAAAACTTTCATGCAGATTTTCATGGGAATTAATGGATTCAACTCATTTGACTTCAGATCGCAGCTGGTTTCATCCCACGAAAGACTTCCTCAATAACATAATACACAAGGTTTAATCAATGGATTTAAATATCTGAGCTGTAAAAGAAACCTCCATGTCTCTGTTCTGTCACTCACCAGTTTGATCATTTGCTGAGCAGAAACATCGATTTTTGGTTCATTTTATTAGATTTTGTGCATAAACTGGATAGAAATGAGGCCTCAGACACATTTATAATTATTTCTAAAAGAACAACAGGAAAAGAAATCTTGATGGATGTGTCTCAAAATATATCTTAAATAAATGAATAAGACAAGTCATTCAAATGATCATAAATCAAAAATATATGCCAAGTAGAAAATAACTTTTGGATGAACTACCTTGACTTTGATTTTTATTTTCTTTTGTCCTCCATTATCAGAAAAATGTCACAGAAATTGTATTAAAAACAGTAAAAACACTATTTTTATTAGAGTGGCTTTTTAAGGCAGAGCTGAACCCAAACTAAATCCTTTTAAAATGTCCATGTCCGACTAGATTTAACACCATCATCATATCAGCGCCAAGAAAACTGATAGTAAACATAAAATAAACATGTAGTTGAGGAGATGAAGAAGTTAATAAAGAAAGAAAAAAGCACATTCTGCAGATAAATTAATGTCATTTTTATCATGTAAAAGAAATATATTTTAATAAAATATATCAACATATAAACATACATACACATACAGATAAATCAGGGTGACGCCGCCAGCACTGAGTGTAATCAGGACAGCTGGGGGGTCAGTGCGGGACATGCTCTGTGAAAGAAGCTGTTTATGAATCTGTTTTAGTTCTGCTGCGGCTGTAGCGCCTCCCAGAGGGCAAAAGGTCAAACAGAGTCAGGAGGCGATCAGGCCTTCATGATGCTGACGTAGCGGCGAGTCTGAACGTCCAGCAGGGGGCGGAGACGGCGTCCAAGTACCTTCTTAACTGCTCTAAAAAGAACTGAACAGTAGTAAAGATTCCTTAAATATCAGTATTTGTTGACCTTTTAACCCCGTACTGTTCTGTCCCGGAAGCCTTCAAACCAAAATCCATTGCAGATTTCAAAAACTTGCTGTAACGCCCTCACTTTGTCAGTGCACGTTTGGTGTTTTGAAAGTCCAATTTTACTCCTCTACTTTTGTCTTTTATTATGCATTACTTCACTTTTACTGTCTTTTATTTTGTTTGTCTGTGATATATGTGTGACTGGTTGTAATTTCATGTTTTTACTTTTGTGAAGAATTTAGTTATTTGTATTTGATAAAGCTGCTATAGAAATAAACATGTATTTATTTACTCCATTTGTCAGTTTTTGTTTATAAGACTCTTGTATTGATTTAAAACTGTCTTTACTGTCTGACTAAATCTGTGGTTGAGTTGGTTCTACTGCTTAATAGAACTGTTCTTGCTGTTGTTCACTCGTCCACCAGCAGGGGGCAGCCTCTCACTGTCAACCCTTCAATAGGGTCTCATGAAAACACAACAGGAACAAATGAGTGTTTTTAACACAATAAAAGACGGATTTCTTATTTAACACTTAAAACAATTCAAAAAATGTAAAGCAAAGAGGGAAAATAGGTTCAAAAACTAATCGTTCAATGGATTCAGTTTGTTTAAACTCTTCTCTGTTCTTCTGCTGGATTTCCAGAGAAGATCCTCCCTTTTTCCAAGAATCTTCTTCAGTTTGCGCCCCCAGCTGTCCCAGCTCCACCATTTTTTTTGTGTTACAGAATCTGTTTTTTTGGGAGTTTTTCCTTACAGAGAAGGCGGAATAACCAGTTTAGCTTAGTCTGTTTAGTTTATTTTACCAACCAGCTGCTGTTGAAAGAACTGTAATGTAATATTGGGCCATATTCATCATCTAGGCCTTCACTCTGAGCCAATAGCTGAGTCGCATTTTTTCTCAGCCAATCTTAACCCTAGAACACTTTTGCGTAATTTTTACCCTGATATAATATACCCAATAAAAAGTATTTGTCATAAAGAATTCATTAAAATATGACAACACCCGATAACTCAGAGTGTCTTTCTTTTCTTTTCAACTGTTGTTTATCCGATAAATTGGAAACTATAAGACGAGGAAGATCCTGAAAACATGCTGGAAAATGAAAAAAAAAATTAGGAATTTGAGAACAAAAAAAAAAAATCCTTAATAAGGATGATACTGGAAACTCTGTCGTTGGTTCACACATTCCTGGGACATGTATGAATTCATCCAGAGACTCATGTCACTCAGAAAATGCACTATATTGGAAATCATGTATCTTCTTTTGCTGGGTGATAGTGCTCCAGGGTTCATCCTATATTTGCCTTTAAATTCATCAACAGTTGTTTTTCTCTATTTAGGCCCTCCACGCCTTTTTCGTTGTCTGGAGTCCAATCTCCATCATCTTCTGGGTTTATTCTTTCACTGTACGGTCTGAGATCGAACCCGAATCTTCCCTCCATTCTCTCCTCAGAGGTAGTAGATCCGTTTCCTCAGAACCCGCCAGCGGTTCTGCCACCGCCGTGCAGGAGCGGACATGGCGGGGCGGCGAGATGCAGCAGCAGCTGTTCAGATGCGGAAACGCCAGAGAAGAGCTGGTGTTCAGCGTGCAGCCGCAGGGAAAGCCGTCGCAGTTTGTTTCCTAACAGACACGCAGATCATGATGGTAATGTCAGTGGCTTTATGTGCAGCAGACACAGCAGTAGATACACCGCTATATTAATCCTCAGTAATCCTCTGCTGGCCACAGATCCCTGCAGCAGCTCTAAAGCTGTTGGACACCCCCCCCACAGCTGACTCTCCTCAACCAAACGGACCGACCAGCACATTTTTAACAAATTCTAGAGATTCTGAGATTGTTGAACTGAAATCTCATTGGTCAACTTGAGTGATCTTATTATGAAAGCAACATGAAACCAGATCTAACATGTTCATGAAACAGTTTTTAAGGGGTTTTCACTTTATTAATACTATTTTATTTTCTGTTCCTCGCATGTACGAAGGTGAGCAGAAGAATAGAATAGAATAGAATAGAATAGAATAGATAACTTTATACAGAAGAATGACTGCATTGATTTATGCTTAAAAAAAATCTCAGAAACTGTTTCAAAGAAAACCACAGAAGCTCTCAGTCTAATATTATTATATTACTAACACAAAACCATGATACCAATAAATAAACAACACACGTTAAAGGGGATTTTGCTGTAAACAAACAATTAATTGGCACACATTTGACCACGTTTATTAAAGCAGCTAATATGAAAAAGGGAATCACAGGAGTTTACCGTCCTGTTCTGGATTTATGAGTTCAGTCCAGAAACCTGACAGTGTTCTTCTGTTAAGATGCACCGGATGTTCAGTATCAGCGAGGATCTTACAGCTTTGGGCAAATTATTATTTTAGTTTGCAATAAAGTGTTCAATAAAACATATTTTTTCCTGGTGATGATGGAACCTGTTTGAAAAGAAACGTTCTTAGAGTGAATTCACTCTGTAAACATTATTATTAGCCTGTATTTCTTTGGGTCTGGTTGTAGAAAAATTCTATAATCCTAAATTATGCAGATCACTTTTTTTTCATGATCATAGGTTTTCACAGTATTGTTGTCCTTTTCACCAAAGTTGATTTTCTTTTTCTTTTTTTAAGTGTAGTATAATTTAAATGTACAAAAAGCTCAATTAAAGCTAATTAAAAGATAAAATAATTATTTATTTACTCTAAATTATTAATATTATTTTTTTCAGAGGTGGTTGTTTCTGTATATTTACATTTTAAATCGATCTTTCCGGTCTGTTCCTCAGAGATGCAGTTACAGACTATTTCCTGTGGGGGCGCTGTAACTAACTCCTGCTGCTTAAAGAAAAAGGGCGGGACTTTTATATTTACTTCCTCCTGAGTCGAACTTGACTTCACCGAAAGTGCTGAATCAATGCGCCAGAAAAACAGACTTTAAACGTCATTTTTCACGACAAATATATTAAATTCTTGGAAATGTTGTTTATTTTGTAGCTGTGACCATAACGAGGATATTATCCGCCGCGCGACACTTTTCTGGAAACATCCGCGCGGTGAGTCATGTTGCTAATGCTACTTAGCTAGCTACTCAGAGTTAACATGATAATGCACATTTTCCTTGACAAAAATGCAAATAAATTATTACAAACTGTATTTATTCTGAAGTTTTAGTATCTTATATAGTGCACAATATATATATTTTAACGGTTTACTATATAATATATATATTTTTAAAAAAATCAATGGAAGACGGTAAAATGGCGGAGGAAAAACCTAGTCTTTAGCCTCTTAGCTAGTTTGATAGGAACAAAAGTTAAACATTTTCTTCTGTAAAAGGCTTCCAATTATCTACAAAGCTGTCAAATCACAACATTTATTTCACATTTAGTATAAATACAAATTCAACCCGACTGCATGAAATAAACTCTATAAATATAATAAAATCAAAGCTTAGGGAGCAAATTTAACAGACTTTGGTTTATCTTTGTGTGGATAATCACTTGTAGCGTTTACATTTATTCAGTCATACATACTAAAAATAACTGTTTTATTGTCAAATCAACAAAAGATTAAGCGATTTATTTGCATAGTTTTAAAAATATTGAAGTAAATAAAAACAAAATGACATCAATGTCATTCTGTTGCAAGTATTAAGATATTTTTGTAGTTTAAAATACAGATTATTTTAAAATTGAACCCGTAAAAGAATACTCAGACTGTTCTGGTTGAGATACTAGCTGACAGATTCATATAAATGTACATACACATGCAGGAATTATAATTATGCATTGAGGATGCAGTTTGTAGATAAAAATAAAATGAATTTACTGTATTTTGAGCTAATAACTAGATGCCCTAAAGTTTATTTTTTCGTTAGATAGAGAATTTTATATGTTTTAGACATTAAACAAACCAGTTCTGGGAGGCAGAAAAAATACATCTGCAAGCAATAAACACAATGTAAACATGTTCAAATCTTCTGCTATCTGAATGTTTCATCACTGTGATTGTATTTTTAAGTTTATGATTGATTTGCTCTGAATACAGTAGAATAGAGGACATAAATGGGCTGTCAATGTGGTACCCTGACAGTGGATTTTCTGACGTTTAAACATTTTTAAATGAGATTTTATTTGACTTATCATGAAAAAGACTATTATTTATCTCTAACCCTTAATGTTTCCTTGAAAAAAATAATTTTATATTATTTACAAATATTAGCAGTTAGCTTGCTGGAATGTATGGAAGTAAGATAAATACTGAAATTAAACACACTTGATTTTAGTCCACTATAAAAAGATTTCTTAGTTAAAGCAGAGGGAAGATAAATGTTATTAATGCACAGAAAATAATACTATTTTTGTTTTTATAGACTGATTTTTGAAAGTTGTGATGACATGCTGTAAGACTGGAGACCACCAAACCTTTTCTGTGAGACCAGGCAGTCTGTCATGGTTTACAGGTAAGAACCCAAATGTAACAAGGCCTATCTATGAGCTGTGTTAAATACTAACAGAACACATCTTTCACTCCTTATTTAAATGTAAAGTATGAGTAACAGTATTTTAGAATAAATCTCACGTACTTAACCCTTTAACACAGCAGATGTTGTGCTGAATTCCTGCTTTCTCACGTTAGAGGGCTGCATCATTACAATAAGTGACATAATGTCAATAAACTAAAAGCCTAATAATGTTTTCAGGCTGTTTGTTATGATTGAATATAAAATGTAATAATCAAGAATTAGGCTTTGTAAGCCCCTCCTTGTTTTCTAAGCATTCTTGAATTTTAGTTTACTGTTAAAGATGTCTTCATTCCATTTATAATTTACTTTCATGGAATTTCACTTTCTTTAAAAAAAAAAAAAATCAAGACATATTAATTTTAAATTTAAATTTTTTTTTTTTCCAAAAAATGTTTTTTTTTTTTTTATTCAACACAGTTTCATCTCATCGTGGGGAGTACAAAGAGGCTTGCAAAGACTGTTGTGCTTAAAAAAAAACCTGAAAAACAGCTTATTTGTAATGGAAAATTACAGACTTCATTGATGGTGTGAAATGCTAAAAGTAGAGAACAAAGACTTTGATTAGAAATCGATAAAAAGGTTACTTAGAAAAAAATTTAAAAATCAAAAACAAATGATAAGTTGTTTTAATCTGATGTTTGACTTTTGTTTGGATTTCCTCTGTTTGCCTCCAACATTTTATCATTGTATAACATAGAAAACGTCTAAACTTTTGCTGTGTAAAATAGGGTAATAAGTTTGCTGGTAAACTATATATTTGACAGTTTGTTTTTGTTTTTTTTTAATCTACCAGTAAACTTTACTGGTGACTCAAAAATGTATTGTTGTCGACTGGTTACTTGTTATCAGGATCTTCATTTATCATAAACCTTATATTCTCATTGATGGAGGTATCTAAATGGTTAAAGAGAATTGTGCTGTGGTAATACTGACAACAATCTACGTTATGGCATTTTTGTCTTTTAATGTTTTGCTTGTAAATTTAATCAAGTAGTGTGTAAAAAAATTGCAATGTGGAAATTCAGTTTTTTAAAATGTCCTGCTGCCTAAATATTTCTATTAGTTAAAAGACATTTCTTTGTGGCTGAATCCTGGAATTAAATAGCCTGATTGGTCCGTTTATGAGTTGAATAACTTGAATGGCGTAAAACCATGAAAAAAAGAGGATTATCAAGAAGACGTTAAAAAAAAAGTATCAGAGCCAGAATGTTTATTCGGACCAGTAGAACGACTGAGTAACAGCTGTTTGTCTCTCTATAGAAGTCTTTGGGATTTTGTTGGAACGCAGCTTAAAGTGAGAAATGATGCATAATAGTTCTGTAAAACAGCAAACCATGTTGTAAACAACAGAGCTTTGATATAAATTGATAAATGTTTTCCAAAGATAAAGGTTTTCTTAATCTTAATAATTGTCATACCCTTTGAGTTATACAGGAAAACACTAGAGATGGTATGCAGGGTCTTTTTTTTTTTAATACTATTTTTACTTTTTTTTTTAACTTACTAATGTCCAAGATATGTAAAGAGCGACGCCATATTGGAATGGTATAAAAACAATGAGATGTGGTTTAGCAGACCTCCTGAGTTTGAGTTTCAGTGCACACAAATGTCAATCTCTAAAGGTCAATCTCTAAAGGTCAATCTCTAAATGACCCTTTTGGTTCCCAGATTCTCAGCAGTGATTGAATAGGACTTTAAAAAAAAAACACTTTACACTTTTTAATGTTTTATTAACTAAATAACTGAGTAGAAAAGATCTTTAAGAGAAGCTAGTGCTGGGCGATATAGAAAAAAATGTATATCACAATATAAAATATTTCATATCACGATATACTTCAATAAAGCATGTTTTCAGCTGTTCTCTGAAAAAATGCCTGATGTTGCAGCAGCTTTTGTGAAAAGTCGGGACAAAAGTTGCAATGTTTTTAAAATAATCTTGTTTTGAAAAGTGCCTAAAAAAATGTTAATTATGAAATAATCTTCACATTCTCATATTCCAACTCTTCTTATTGTGACCCACGCACTAGGAAATACTTCACCATCACTCTATATTACTTCACCATCTATATTGTGTTGTTGTCGTTTAACTTGAATAGAACTGTGAAACACAAAATGAACTTTTGGTCCTCTCTGCTCATAATAACACAAATATTTGTGTGTTGTTTTAAACAGACTTTAGAATAAAATGACATTTTCCAGTGAAAAATTTTAAACTTAAAAAAACAGCATAATCAGATGAATCCTCAGATTTCCACGTTCTCCACAGAAAGGTTCAACATTTTAAGAGTCTCTGTGTCCTTCTCTCATACTCATGTTGTGCAGCAGCTGTGCGCCGCGCAATGTGTCAGACGGCCCCGTACCTGCACCCCATGGTGCCACGTGCATGCCCTCCTGCGCTCAGGATACCTTCACCCCGCCGCGTGCACGCTCGCTCTCAGCTCACCTTTACGCCGCCATGTGCACGTTTGCATGCAACACACCTCCACTCCTCCGCGTGCAAGGTCCATCTCTCCTGGAAGTTTTCTTTATTATTAAAGAGGAGAAACAAATCAACATGAGTTAGTGGAGACATCAGCCTCCCTGTGACTAGGGCTGCCACGATTAGTCGACTAATCGATGACTAATCGACTATTAAAATAATCGACAACTAATTTAATAGTCGATTAGTCGTTACTTTATATTGTATGAAGTCAGATTGTAGTAAAGTTGAAAGTTATAATAGCATTCTGCTAGCTTTTTGGAATATTTTGGCATTTATTAAGGTTTTTTAGGCTATTTTGGAGTTTAGCTAATATTTCAGCAGCATGCTAGCTATTTAGGCTAACTTTAGCTTTTTTACGTTTTTTAGGCAACTTTTGAGTTTAGCTTGTATTTCAGCTATATGCTAGCTGTTTTGGCTAATATAGTATTTTTCCATTTTTTTAAGGCTAATTTGGAGTTTAGCTAATATTTTAGCAGCATGCTAGCTATTTTGGTCAACTTTAGCTTTTTTAAGTTTTTTTAGGCAATTTTTGAGTTTAGCTTATATTTCAGCTATATGCTAGCTGTTTTGGCTAATATAGGACTTTTCCGTTTTTTTAAGGCTAATGTGGAATTTAGCTAATATTTCATCAGCATGCTAGCTATTTAGGCTAACTTTGGCTCTTTTTAATTTTTGGCTAATTTGGCATTTAACTAATATTTTAGCTGGTTATCAACTTCAGCATCTTTACATCCACTTTGGCCATGAACAGATTAGTCGACTAATCGGAAAAAATAATCGGTGATTAGTCGACTATTAAAATAATCGTTTGTGGCAGCCCTACCTGTGACCATGACACGCCCTGACAGAAGTCACGGGATGGCGTTACACTCACGTTATGCAACAGAAAACTCTTCAACATGTCGTTGTGGTTCAAACCATCAGAGAGCTGCTTGAAGCTCTCAGACGACTTTAATCTGTTTGGCAGCTTAGCATCAGTTTGTGTGATGAGGTCTACTCCGTCTCCACTCAGCGCTCATCTGTTCAATGATGTGTTTCTGCAGATGCACAAACACACACACTTGTAAAACGAAACAATGCAGACAAAGTTTGACCCAAACTTCTTTTTCTTTTGTTTAGTGGAAATCAAAATAATCCTCACTGGCCAGATGGCAATTAAACCTCATTAAGAGTCAAAAAGTTCATGTTTTTCATTTCATTGTTTTATTATTATTATTGTTTAAGTTTTCAAGGAAAAAGCAACAAAGAATTAAAAGAATAAGTTAGAAGTTTAAAGCAGTCTCTCTTTTGAGGAAAGCACATTAGAGTTCATGTTTACAGTCATGCTATAAACCAGAGATTTACAGAAAATGAGTATTATTAGGTTAGACAAGCTAGACAAGACGAGCTTTTTTTCAGTTGATCCATCCATTTTCTGAACCTGCTGAATCTCTTTTGGGTTCTCACGTTGCTGGAGCCTATCCTGGCTACTGTTGGGTGAAGATGGGGTTCACCCTGGACTGGATGCCAGTCTGTTGCAGGGCCAAACACTCACATTCACATCTAGGGACAATCTAGAGTCAGAAGTCTGCATGGTCCAGGGGAAGTGGCTGTTAGTGAGTCTTGACCTGACTGACCTGTAGCTACATCCTAAAAGCAGAAGGTCAAACAGGTGGATGGTGAAGTGGGTGGGACTGCCGCAGTTACTTTGACTTCCAGATGGTCTCAATGCAAGGGGCAGCAAATGATCCTTCGAGTTGAGTTAATGACCCTCTGCAGAGGCTTTTGGTCCGTCCAGGTGGAGCCTTGGTACCATACAGTCGGAGAGTAAATGAGGAGCTGCTGCTGGGCCTTCTTCACCGTGGTCCTGGTGTTTGCAGACCTGGAAAAATGACTTTTATGTAAGGAAGGAAAAACCTTTCATTTTAAGTAAAAACATTAGCTTAAATCAGTTCATGTCAGGATCAAGCAATATTTAACTTCTGCTATTTGGGTTTATCTGCTGCTGTGAAGACGGGCTGCAGAATTCTGGAGCAGCATCACAATAAACTAGCGCTGCCACAAATGATTATTTTAATAGTCGACTAATCACCGATTATGTTTTCTGATTAGTCGACCAATCAGGTCATGCGTAAACTGGATGTAAAGCACACATCTTAACCACGATTATCTTTAAAACTGAAAAAAATCCTAAATTAGCCAAACTAGCTAGCATGTAGCTAAAATATTAGCTAAACACAAAATTAGCCTAAAAACGGAAAAAATCCTAAATTAGCCCAAATAGTTAGCATGTAGCTGAAATATTAGCTATTAGCTAAACTTCAAAGTGGCCTAAAAACCTTAATAAATGTCAAACTAGTCCAGAAAGCTAGCATAATGCCATCATAACTTTCAACTTTACTACAATCTGACTCCACATAATATAAAGTAACGACTAATCGTCGTTGACTATTTTAATAATCGATTAGTCGTCGATTAGTCGACTAATCGTGGCAGCCCCACAATAAACAGATTCCCACATTTTTGCTTCGACTTTACGGAGTGAATGAAGAGCTGCACATCATCTGTTATCACAGGGAAAAATGTCATCGCAAAACAAAGGCAAAGTCTGGGTCAGCTTATCAAACATGCACACGCATGCATACATCATTTGTCTCCATGTCTTTATGCACACGCTCACGCACGCTATCAGCTAAACATCTGTTTGTGTTTTCAGCCTGACTGGCAGTTTCAGAGCGAACGCTCGTCAACTGATGCATATCCAGGCTGAACCAAAATAGAAACTTCTGCTTTTATCCTCTAAACATCGTGTGTTTGAGTTGAGCAGTTCAGAGAATTGGCTCTAAATTCATCTTTTATATGTTTTTAATAGAAAACGCTTTCATATTACAGTCAGTAATTCACATTATCACTAAACTTATTCCTTTTTTTAACTAAATTGTAACTAAATTTACATTTTGTGTTAATAAAAACCGCTTCCAGTTTAAATACAGATGATTTACATTTGACCTCATTAGTTATTTGTCTAAAATGATATTGCATTTTCTCAGAAATTGTTTAAGTGTCACTTTCTAAAAAGGATACACAGTAATATGGACTCTATAAGTTTAGGTCTATATGAAAATATCTGCTTATTGGTTGCACTGAAGATTGATCTGTTTTTGCAATTAATGTAATTCCAATGAATTTTGACAATCTTAATATTTTACTGTTTCATTGTGTCAGATATTGTATCCAAAAGAGTATTAAAGGGTTAATTGATCCTTTGTTTGGTAGATGTTCTGTTTAACTTGAGCTTGAATAAGTTCTAAGTCTGTAGTAAAACTGTAGTAAAAGTTTAAAGTTGTGTGAAGGATCTGCTGTGAATCTGGTATGTTAGGAATCGACTCATTTCCTTGCTGGAGCTAATCATCTTTTATAAGACATGCACTGCAAAGGTGTGCTTATTGTTCTACATGGTTATTATTCTTATATATGTATAACTTTATGATGCACTTCAGTTTTACTGCCTTGTTTTCGTGTTTCCATTGTCACGTGTGTCCTGTTGTCTTTAGTTCCATTCTCATTTGGTTTCTTTTAGTCTTTTCCAGTTGTTTTTTTTTTACATCCAATCCAGCTGTTTCTCATGTTCTTCTGGCTGGATGTTGTGTTTGATTAATTTGCATTGTTTGTGTTCAGTTTAATAAGTAAAATCATAAATCTCCTGCAGCCTCCCACCCTGCATTTAACCTACATGCAAAAGTCAGAATAAAAGAGGAATTTTACTTTAAATTCCAGCTATTATCAAAGCCTTCCCAGTGATCTTCTATGATGATACCAATTTTAGCCGAACCCAAAAGCATTTGTTGTTTTCTAGGACATAGTTTCTGCAGAGCGGCAGGAGTTCATTAGAAATTCACCTCTGAGTTGCCGGTGAGACTGTAGGTGCAGACAGAGCAACCCCACCCCCCTTTCCATCACCCATAACAGAGAGCTCTCTGTTTACGAGCTCTCCCTCTAGCTTACAGTCCCTCACACCCCCAGCCTAACTTTAGTGGGGCAACAAAAACGGTGAGCAATATTGGAGCTATCCACATGTACAGTTCTGAGCCAGATACTATAAGACCAAGACATCAACGTTCAGGAGAACCGGAAGCATTAGTAAAGCTTAGTTTTAAGCTGTAATAAAAGTCCTTTTTTCAATATTTCTGAAAAGTTTTTGGTTACGTTTGAGTAAGTAGTATAATTCCCGCTTCCGTCCAGTGATCTCTGCCATCTTGTCTGCTGTCAGCTCCTCTCGCTTCACGACGGAAAACCAAGAAGACGATCATGGATCTAGTCGTCTGTAAGTGGATGCATCAGCAGGGAGCTTGTGATTATTTTCTACGTCTCGAATACGATCTTTTTCAAAATGTCCGTCTACTCCGGATTCACGTTTAAATGAAGAAATACTCAGAAATAAAATGATAATGTCCTCAATCATCAGAAAACGGCTACAAGAACACATTAAAACATTGAAAACACAGTTTTCATCAAAGAGTTTAAACTTTCTAAATATTTAAAGTGAACTTTTATGCAGTAAATCAATCCTTTATTTAGTGGTTTTATTAAAAAAAAAATACGAGAAGAAACGCGGTATTCCTCCCGTGACAGCGGCCTCTAGCGGCCACCAGCTGCGCCTGCGCGTTGGCAGGATGGATCTCCAGAGCGACCTGTCTCTTTAAGGTGGTGTCAAAGCCGATTAGCGCTGATCTCTGCGCGTGATTCGTTTGCACCGTCTGTTCCCGGAGTCTGTTTCTGCTCCAGCGCCCTCGCTTTGTTCTTTTCGCGTTTTTTTTTTCTCCCGCGCACAGAGTCGCGCGGTAACTCGTCGCTCTGAAGTTTCCAGCATGCGCGCCTCGTGAAGCTCTCTGAGCTGCGGAGTGATGCGCGCGGCGCGCGCTCCAACTTTTTCTGCCATGGTAAGCCTGGATTACCTTTTCCAGCAGAGATATTATCCGCCTTCTCTTTGGTATCCATCCGCTAAAAATACCGCCGCGCGCGCTGAGATGTGAAGGTCTGCACGTGAAAGTTTCCAAAGGAGCGTAAAATGCAGAAGAGCGTGCGCTACAATGAGGGCCACGCGCTGCACCTGTCGGGGATCGCGCGTAAAGAGGGCACAAAGCGCGGCTTCCTGAGCAAGAAGACCACGGAGAACAGCCGCTGGACCGAGAAGTACTTCGCCCTCCACCAGAACCTGCTCTTCTACTTCGAGAACGAGCAGAGCACGAGACCCTCAGGTATATACCTGCTGGAAGGATGCACGTGCGAGCGCGCACCTGCGCCAAAGGTCTCCGCCATCAGCAAGGAGCCCACGGAGAAACAGCAGGTGCGTCCAGGTCGATGTGCAGTCTCTTCAGGGTTTTTAGATTTCACGTTTTTTTAGTTTTATCTCGAGCAAATAAATAAATAAAAATCAGGTTTATAGGGGATATAAATCCACAAAACAACTTTCTCTGCTGGTTTCTGCAGGTTCTCCAGCCAGGTTATAAATGTTAAAGTGTTCCTCTGAGGTCGCAGCATATTTCTTCTTAATATGCGGAGTGATATTTAGCCATCAGCTGTTTGAGCTGCTTTTCTCTCAGACCTCAGCTCTTCCAGAGGCTCTGCAGAGGATTCTGGTTCCGTACCGTCAACTGTTGGAGATTTGAGCTCCAATCACTGTGACATTTTGAAAGATTTTCCTGGAATATAAAATTAACAGCCGATTGTGTTCAATACAGTTTTTTTAATCATGTTTAAACAAATAGATTTAACATCAAATATGCTTTATTGATAATGTTGTGGAAACAAACTACTCTTTATCAAATAACAAAATAAGAAATTGTTAAAAAGTATTAAAACAAACAAAAAAGGTCAACATATTGACTAAAGCAAACAATTACAAACTAAATCAGAAGAGTTGTAAATGGCATCTAACATTTCTAAGTAACTTGTGGAAGTTCAATTGTTAAAACATTTGTAAATAACAGACTGTATTCCTACTAATAACCACTAGGGATGTGAATCTTACAACAAGTCACGATTCGATTCGATTCCGATTCTTGGGGTGCCGATTCGATTCTGAAACGATTCTCGATTCTCGATTCAGACATTTAAAACACAAAGGAAAGATTTTAATAAAAAAAGGAAATGTATTTATGATACTGTGCAAATTTATATTATTCAGACCCTCAAGGATTTCACAGAAGATTTTTATGATTGTTCTGGCCTGAAATGTCCGATGTGCAGCAGCTTTTGTTAAAAAGTTGCAATGAGTTTGAATATATACATATTTTTTAAAAGCACTTAAAATTTTAATTATGAAATACAAATCATATTCTCATATTCCAATTCTTTTTATTATGACATATGCACAAGTAAATACAGCACAGCATCATCCCCTTGAGCTGTCATTTAACTTGAATTGAACTGTCAAACATAAAATGAATTTTGGTCTTTCCTGCTAACATAACCCAAATATGTGTTGATTTAAACATATTTTAGAGTAAAATATTTCCAGATTTCCAGTGAAAAATCATGAACTTAAAAACATGATAAACAGATGAATCCTCAGATGTTCTCAGAATCTTCCTCTTTATCTATTTCAAAAACATCACTGCTGAGTTGCTGGTAGAGGAAGACAAAGGCTTTGAGGAGCTGATCTGGTTTTATTGATCTGCTCTGTTTTAAAGAAGCTTCTCTCAGGTGTCTGTAGGTTTGTTGTGGAGAAGGTTCTAGATGGAATTCTCTAAATTCTTCCTTTACATTACCAGTTAAAGTGAAATAGTTCCAGATTTCCAGAGTCTCTCTCTCTGTATTTCTCTTCATACTCGGTACCTGTTGTGCAGCAGCTGTGCCCCGCGCAATATAACAGACTGATCTGTACCTGCGCCCCCCGTGCCGCGTGCGAGCCCGGGGACAGCGCACCTTCACCCCCGCGTGCCCATACATTTGCCAATTTATAACGGGACAGGAGGAGTCTTTTTTTCTCTCATGTTGCGTAGCGCGCGCGCTCAGTAAACTCCGCTCGCCTCCAGGGAAAACAAACTACGGTAGCCGTTTCGGGACAAACATTACGGCTTGCAAGTAAGCTAGCAGGTTCGAGCCATTAAATAAAACATATAAATGCAGGAATATGGCGGGAGGGGGCGAATCGATTCTTGGATATTTAGAATCGATTCTGAATCGTTAAAAATGAGAATCTAGATTCGAATGTGAATCGATTTTTTCCGACACCCCTAATAACCACATTAACATCCAAATGAAAGGTTGTCTGAAGTTAACCTGGATGGATTTACCTTTAGATGCAGTTTGTCCCACTTTGGTTACCTCACTGCAGTGCCCCTGAGCAAGGCTTTAATCCCACTTTTTCCCCCAAAAAGAGTTTGCTCTTTAAACAAAGGTTAAAATGATTATAATCAATCAGCTTCTGAATATATTTGAATTAAAAAGTTGTAAACTGAATGTTAAAATGAACAAAACCCAACTGATCTGCACTTTTGCAGTTCATGTAATTCCGAGGGGTAATCCGGGGTATCCCGAGGGCAGATTCAGCAGACATTCAGGTGACGAGGAAGTGATGGAGAAGTTGGTTCAGGACCGGTGGTGGAGAAGACAAGTTGATTACATCTTGTGCTGATGTTGTAATTTTTGAGAAGAGAGTAGATGTGCAGAGCTATGGAAACTCCAGAGGAAACAGCTGATGTGTCACACAATGAAATTATGGTAAAGAGTAGAGAAAGGTAGTCACACTTTTTTTTAGCGACAGTATGGTTTTATGCAGAGATATTTACTTTGAGGATACTGTTGGAGAATAACTCAGAAGGAGCTGCTTTGAGGTTTTGAATCAAGAGAAAGTCTGTGTCAGGGAAGATCGTTGGAGATGTTCAGAATATAGATAAAAAGACAGTGGTTGGATGTCCTGTAGGTGTGACAGAAGTTAAAGGTGGAGGTGGGATTGCAACAAGGATCAGCTTTCAGCTCCTTCTTGCCAAAATTATTATTATTATTATTTACCTTTATTTATTCAGGTTGGTCGAGAGAAAACAGTTTCTCATTTACAACGACAACCTGATTACACATCAGCAGTAAAAAAATATAACAGGGCAATAAGTTACATACAGACTAAAACATAAACTTCTAACATCAATATTTTAAATACAATAAAAAGTCTATATGAGAAGTTAATAATTACAATAAAAGGCCAATTAAACCAATTAAAAAATAAAATAAAATAAAAAACTTAATTTAATAACATTTTTTTCCTCGTTTTTTTTTTAAAACCCAGGTTAGCCAAAATATCTAGCATGCAGATTAAAAATGAGCTAAACCCAAAACACAGAAAAAATCATAAATTAGCCAAAACAGCCAGCATGTAGCTGAAATATTATCTGAACCCTAAAATAGCCTAAAAAGACAAAAATAAAAGCCTAAATTAGCCAAAATAGCTAACATGAAGCTAAAATATTAGCCTAAACTTAAAATTAGCCTAAAAACTTTAATAAATGCCAAAATAGTCAAAAAATCTAGCATAATGCCATTATAACTTTCAGCTTAACTACACTCTCACTCCATACAATATAAAGTAGCGAATAATCGACTATTAAATTTGTTGTCGACTATTTTAATAACCGATTAGTCGTCGATTAGTCGACTAATCGTGGCAGCCTTAGTGTGAATGCGTGGAGGAAGGTTGTGATGTCACCAAAGAGTGTCAACAAGAATGAAAAGAAATGTATGATTATCATTTATGTAGATTATAATAAACAATTTTGCTAATTACTAACAAAGAAATCGATCATCAACAGGTTTAACTCAGGGATGAATACTAAGATTTATTGGAATCTGATATGAAAAGAAACCTAATGGTGTTGTAATTCTGATCTTTGGTTGAAGTTTAAATTTGATCTAAATACATCAATGCACCTTAAACAACCTGAGGATGTCATCTGACAGGTTATTTCTAAAAAGAGTTATCTATTATATTACGACTTCTCTTACTATTTTTACATCCCACCAAAAGCTTTCCTGCTGCTTGAGAACTTCTTCACTATAGACTCTTTTCACGTGACGTCACACATCGCCGGTCCAGTGCAGAGTCTCTTCCGGTTTATATGGTTTAGAACGGCTGAGATGGCCGCTGTCCTACCTGGTTGTATTTGTTTTCCTCTCCAAGATGGTTCACAAATCAGAGTACAAATGTCAGTAATCCTGTCTGCAGTCAGATCAGCTGATTCTCCAAATTCCTCTGGAGGATATTAAACGACTCGTGGATTATTTCTCTCTGACAACCTGGTTAAAGTTACTAGTTAAATTTACGAGTACTTCAGTGAACGCTGTTTGTTTCATGAAGATGGTAATTATGATTTTATTCTTTAAATTTGTGCTAATGCTAACGCTAGCATTAGCTTTGGCTATGAGACGTGGAGCTGCAGAAGATCTTTTCTCACCAGTTAAGTTTCCTAAATTTCCCTTCTCACATAATCCTTGTAAACAGAGAAAGAGTCAGACAATTCCAGCGTGTCTGATATTAAAGTCAAACTTATTATTGATGTAATGTTTTCTACTGCGGTCAGTGAACTGCTGTTAGCTCAGCCGTGGTTCTAAAATCACTGCTCTTTGTTTTTGTTCATAACTGTGTCTGATCTGAAGGAAAAAAAAAAGATCAAATTATCGAAAACTGTTCCCAAAAATATGAAAGTGACTATTTCCACATAATGTTATAAAATTCTTTCACCCAGAGATGATTTTTTTTTATTTTTTTGCTTGACCGCTTTTATTTTGAAAGCTGAAACTTCTTGGCTTGAGAGCTGTTTTTAACATTTTCTCTGAACCATTCCTACTTTTACAATTATCCCCTAAAATATCCTGTAAAACAATAAGTAATTTATCCTGGGAAGAGATTAAAATGCGTACAAACAATGCAGCGATGTGCGTCTTTGTTGAAGGTAGTAAATATGGAAAACATGAATTTCTTTCAGCTTTTGTGCTTGATTTTTCTGGCTAATTTAGGCTATTTTCAGTTTTTTAGGCTAACTAGGAGTTTAGCTAATATTTCAGCTAGATGCTAGTTTCAGCTAGACGCTAGCTGTTTGGCTAATTTAGGCTTTTTTTTTTTAAAGTTTTTCTTAGTGTTTTGGAATTTAGCTAATATTTCAGCTACATGCTAGGTATTTTGGCTAATTTAGGATTTTGTCCGTTTTTTAGGCTATTTTAGAGTTTAGCTAACATACCAGCTAAATGCTAGTAGTTTTGGCTAACTTGGGTGTTATTTATTTATTTATTTTTTAGTTTTTTATGCTAATTTGCCATTTAACTAATATTTTAGCTGGCTATCAGCTTCAGAGTTTTTAGCTGTCAATTTCAGCATCTTCAGCTATCCTTACTAGCATTTTCAGCTGCTAAATTCAGCTTACAGTATTCACACTATTCACAGATAATGCTAGTGTGAATATATCTAGTTTTTAGTTAGTATAAAGCTAATGATGGTTAAGATGTTGGTTTTACATCCACTTTGCGAATGGCCGATTAGTCGACGAATCTGAAAAAATAATCGGTGATTAGTCGACTATTAAAATAATCGTTTGTGGCAGCTCTAGTTCCCTTGACGATCGTTTGGACCCTTAAATCTGAAGTATTAGTAAGGATAATGGAAGCTCTGATGACATACAGCTGATGCTGTCGTACGGTGTCCTTACGTCATGCTCTATTTGTTAGTAAAGCGTGAGTACTGGCTCCTTAATGCACGTGACACGTGGGACGTCCACACAAACTACACTCTGGTTGTCTCATTTCTTTTTTTTTTTTTTTTTTTTTTTTAACTTGTCCTGTCCAACAGCTGAGCAAGCAGATACGGGCTGAGAGCCTCTTGCGTTGGACAGATTTTATTGTCCCAACAGGGGTTTATACTTAATAAACCCCTGTTGTATTTCATGCTAAACTTTATTTTAATTATGTTGTATCTTTTTCTTTTTTTTCGTTGGACCGGACGGAAACAGGGGGGGGGGGGGGGGGGGGGGTTTAAGAGAACAAAGAAAGTAACACAGAGTAGTAACATCCTATAACAACCAGGTCTAAATAACAATCTGGAATGGGCGGGGCCTGTCTACACACACACTCAGTTACACACATACCTTTGGCTAAAATAATCTTTACCTTTAAAGTTGTCAAAAATGAACACAATACCACTGCAGCTCACACACAATCATAGAAGCTGACACAAATAAAGCCTTTCATTCCATCACACATTCTATTAGTGCGAGGTGAGCTGACACCTGTGCTCAGGTGAGTGTTTGTTTTGCTGATGTGAATGTTGATGGAATGTATAGAAGGAGAGAGAGCCCGACCATCCCCACGCCAAGGCCCCCCACCGGGGCGGCAGCAGCAGCCCGGACCCCCCAACACCCATCATGGAGCCATGGAGAGAACCAGTCAGCCGCAGAATCCCGCCAGACACCCAGACCAGGGCATGCGGGACCGCCACGGAGGCCCCCATGCCCGAGAGCTGGAAGGCACGGGAGCACAGAGAGCGCGGACCCCCGCCCAGCCAGAGCAGCAATCCCCCCACCACGCCCAGAGGGCCAACACAAGGCCCACACCCGGAGAGCCCCCCAACCCCAGAGGAGCAGCACACCACCAGCAGCGCCGAGCATCCCCCCGCCCCACCCCAGGCACGAGCCAGAGCTCCCCCAGGATGACCCGCTTCTATGCTCCAGACGTCCGCCCCGCGCCCGCCGGGAGGTCCAGGGGCAAGCCGGGAAGGGCCGCCCACCCCGCCAAGCAGAGAGACACCCAAGAGGAACGAGGGTCCCAGAGGAATGATGTTAACAAGGCCTGGCCAGGCACACCCACTGATGGAATCCCGGAGAGGCCCATTTCTCGAGAGCCGGCTGCAGCCAGGAGCGTGCACGTATCACATGAACAGCACTAACGCGCTCCTTGTTCAGTCTGCAGGATTTAGTGGGGCAGTTGGAAAAATGAAAAAAAAAAAATTCTGTAGGACACGCCTGCATCTCACCTACCTGTCGGCCGCAGCACACCCGTAGATAAACATCAACATTTTCTCTGTATGTGGTCTATTTTCACAGCTTGTTTCCTCTAAGGAAAGTTTGGACTCAAGCTTAAGTAGTGAAAAAATAACACACATGATGTATTAAAATCCTACTGTGTGGGGAAAACAAAATAAAGACCCCTGGACCTGAACATCCCCACCTGCCACCAGGACTCTCTTCTTAATCTACTTTTCAGTTTTGCTCACTGATCTGAGCGCCAAAACTGAAGTAAAACACTGAGGTACTAAAAAAAGAACACTTCCAGAAGTCCTCTTGGATTGCTTATCCTCAGCTCCTTTTTCCTTTGAGTTGAACTGAAGTGAACGTTAAGCCTGGATCAGGATTACGTTCTGTTTGTTTGGATCCATGTTTGTTTGCCTTTGTGCTTCTTTGGTTTTTGGTCAATCTGAAGGTAGAATTTTTTCTATGCACCACAGATCTGGAACAGACTTCCAGAAAACCTTAGATCTGCTGAAACACTCAGTGTATTTAAATCCAGGTTAAAGACTCACCTGTTCTCAGTTGCATTTGATTAATATGTATTCAAAAGTTTACGTCCGCACTTTTTATCTATGCTTGTTTTAAATTAAAATCTTTTTACTTTCTTTTAATTTTATTTTAATGATTTGAATAATGAATGACATTTTTACTATTTCTTTTGATTGTTTCTTTTAATGTTTTATGTAAAGCACTTTGAATTGTCTCTGTACATGAAATGTGCTATACAAATAAACTTGCCTTGCCTTGCCTTGCCTTGTATTTTTCTTAAATCTATAAAGAAAGCAGAAGTTTAAATATTTATTGTTGGTAAAACCTTTACATCCTGTCGGCAGCACAATAGATTTAGACTCAATTCTGTCATCCTCGTCTTTCATCTGACCTGAACAGAACCTGAACAGGATTTTGTTGGGAGTTTAGGTTGAACTGTTGTCATTGTTTATCCAATCTTTACATCAGGTTGAACTTGTAGTCTGTTTCTGTTCATTAGTGGAATGAGGAATATTTATAGGTATGTGAGGGTCAAACCCTAATGTTAAACTCAAAAAGTTTGTTTTAAAAAACTAAATATTAGGACTAAAAGGAGAAAATGTATCAAAATCTTAAACCAAGAATCCAAAACATTTGTTACAAACCCAAGTCCCATACAAACACTGAGGCGGTCACATTGTCTCCTCTGCAGTGTGTCAGGCTGGCATTCGAGCTACAGGGGGCCGCCCGCCCGCCCGCCCGCCTGGCTGGGTTTAGACGTTAAGCTCCAGTTGTGTGAGTTCTAGTGACAGTAGAACAGGAACCCAGACTGGACATCAATGCCACATTTCACATCTACCAGAGTCAAATCCAGGGTCTCAGAAATGCACTTTGTTGGAAAGTTGGGCATTTGGTTTGACTTTTTTACTTTTTTTTACGCTATAACCAAACACAAAGTAGTGCTAAAATGAATCTCTTTCTGCACTTGTTTGTGTTTTTTCCACTTTTAGATTCTGTTTATGTTACGTCTATGTCGAGTTTTTGTCATGGAAACCAAAAAAAAAACATTTAGACAGGGACACGTTCATTTGGAAGCAGGTAATGAAGTAATGAAGTATTTAATTCAATTCACAAATAGCTCAACATTTCCCAGAGAGGAAAGTAGAAGTGATGGGAATTTATTTTCTCAGATTGTTCAGAAGTCGTGGTCTGTGACTGGAGGTCTGTGTTACAGCAGACCTGAAAATAACATTTCAGCCAATGTTGAAGTAAACCTTCTTAAACTGGAGTTCTCATTAACATGACAGGTTCATAGTAATAATGAGGATTTTTTATTATTAGTCTTTTAAATATTTGAATCTGAAATGCAGAAATTAATAATAAACATTAAGTGATATCATGATTTTTTAATTTATCTTTTTTTAAATGAAGAAAAAAAAAGTGATATCATGATTATTAGATGTAAGTAAATGTGATCAAGAAGCAGATCATCTCATCATTTATTTCTCTCTCTGTGTATTCTTTTTAAAACAATGAATCAGGACTAATAGCAGTCCAGTTTCAGTGTTTATCTTATGGGAAATGATTAACATTAAAGAGCGTCTGGCTGTTGTGTTCAGTAAAGCCTCCGGTTGACCTGGTATTCCTGGGTTTGACATGCGGTGTTCTGCGCCGCAGAGCTCCTGCCCTGCAGCCAGGAGGATTTCTGACACAACCCATTATTGTCTGATCTTTGCCGAACCAAAGCCACTCTGTGGCGCTGACACCGGGCTGAATCTGATGCCCAGGGTTAGGATGATGAAACACTCAAGTTGGATAAATCATCAGAGGACATCAAAGCTTCCTCCTGCTCTTTTCATGTCCGCTCTTCTTTATCTGGTTCATTTACCCAGGAACCTGTATCTTTGATCAGCATCTTTATCAAATGAGGCAGATGCATAAACAACGTTTTAGTTTCAATGTTTCAATTTTTCTTTTTTATTAGCTTCTAAAATCAAAGTAAAGTTTTAGTCCCAACTGTCTCTGAAACATGTAAGGATCGTGCAGGTGACACGTGTGACATATCAAGGTCTTAGACCGCTCAGTGATCCCAAAGAGAACTAAATATTCACCCACATCTTCTCTGTGTACTTGCTGTGGGTGACAGGTCGTAGTGAACACTTATACAACATGTATGTATAACTAACTGACTAATCATGGCAGCTCTAACGGCATCGATACTAGGGGTGTCGGAAAAAATCGATTCACATTCGAATCTAGATTCTCATTTTTAACGATTCAGAATCGATTCTAAATATCCAAGAATCGATTCGCCCCCTCCCGCCATATTCCTGCATTTATATGTTTTATTTAATGGCTCGAACCTGCTAGCTTACTTGCAAGCCGTAATGTTTGTCCCGAAACGGCTACCGTAGTTTGTTTTCCCTGGAGGCGAGCGGAGTTTACTGAGCGCGCGCGCTACGCAACATGAGAGAAAAAAAGACTCCTCCTGTCCCGTTATAAATTGGCAAATGTATGGGCACGCGGGGGTGAAGGTGCGCTGTCCCGGGCTCGCACGCGGCACGGGGGGCAGGTACAGATCAGTCTGTTATATTGCGCGGGGCACAGCTGCTGCACAACAGGTACCGAGTATGAAGAGAAATACAGAGAGAGAGACTCTGGAAATCTGGAACTATTTCACTTTAACTGGTAATGTAAAGGAAGAATTTAGAGAATTCCATCTAGAACCTTCTCCACAACAAACCTACAGACACCTGAGAGAATCTTCTTTAAAACAGAGCAGATCAATAAAACCAGATCAGCTCCTCAAAGCCTTTGTCTTCCTCTACCAGCAACTCAGCAGTGATGTTTTTGAAATAGATAAAGAGGAAGATTCTGAGAACATCTGAGGATTCATCTGTTTATCATGTTTTTAAGTTCATGATTTTTCACTGGAAATCTGGAAATATTTTACTCTAAAATATGTTTAAATCAACACATATTTGGGTTATGTTAGCAGGAAAGACCAAAATTCATTTTATGTTTGACAGTTCAATTCAAGTTAAATGACAGCTCAAGGGGATGATGCTGTGCTGTATTTACTTTGTGCATATGTCATAATAAAAAGAATTGGAATATGAGAATATGATTTGTATTTCATAATTAAAATTTTTAAGTGCTTTTAAAAATATGTATATATTCAAACTCATTGCAACTTTTTACAAAAGCTGCTGCAACATCGGACATTTCAGGCCAGAACAATCATAAAAATCTTCTGTGAAATCCTTGAGGGTCTGAATAATATAAATTTGCACAGTATCATAAATACATTTCCTTTTTTTATTAAAATCTTTCCTTTGTGTTTTAAATGTCTGAATCGAGAATCGAGAATCGTTTCAGAATCGAATCGGCACCCCAAGAATCGGAATCGAATCGAATCGTGACTTGTTGTAAGATTCACATCCCTAATCGATACGTTTCATTTTGATGACGTCCCTTTACACGGCCGTACGATCCTCGAGGGAACACCTGTGCCCCCCTTAAGATGCCACCTCCTTAATGCTACCTGTCTTCATAGACTCTTACAGGCGCGCCTATAAACCTTTGACTTTAATTCTGAATCAAAAAGACTCCCAAATGTTTATAAAGTAGAACCAAATCAGACTGAACGGGTAAATGCTGGATTCAGATGATGACGTGTCATTAAAGTGGATCAATGCGTCATACTTAATCTGACATTTCTACATATTATCCTTCCTTTGGCGTGTGGTTTTCCCGCTCCCTTTGTCTCTCTGATTGAAACATGATAGCCCGTGGCGGCAGAGCGTTTTCGCTTCGAGGCTCAGTTGGTACGAAGGTCATCTTCCTGTCAGAATATTAATGGTTTGATTATTCAGCCCCGCCATATGTCAGAGTGTCCTTGGGCAGGACAGTGAATCTTAATGTGCTCACTGCTGTGAGATGGAAGCAATGCATGCTTTCCATGCAGTTCATTAAATAATGAGCACAGGTGAGTAACACCTGGGAAAGGGTAGTATATAAGATCAGTTATCGTTTATTATTTAATCAGAAACGGTGAAATGGCTGAGCTAAAATTCTGTCAGAGAACATTTAAAAAAAAAACTACATTTTTATGCCTTTAAATGTCAGCAAAGTAAACAACAAGAACACCAAACAACACTAGACGTTTATCATTAATGATGCGTGTCAGACGACAGGTTAATCTGATGTTTACGGTATGTTTTAAATTGTTCATAAAGTCTTTGAGACGTTATCTAATCCTATAAAGGTTTACAACTGTTTGTATGTTTTGGATACAGAAAGAATTTATCAAAGAATTGATGTTTACATCACCATAATTCCTTGAAACAAACTGGTTCTGTCAAACTTGAGAGTCCTGATATCTAAATATACAAGATAAAAATGAGGTTTTTACTCAAAAATGTATGTTTGCAGAAAAAAACTCTTGAATTTAGTACTTTTGAGCAGAAAACTATTGAACTGTAAACAAATCTGTGAACATATTAAATTGTGATTAACTTTGGAAATGTAAATATAATCTCTGTGAAAGAAATCCTACCACTTTTATTAAAAAAAATGTTTGAATTGTTTTTTTCATTTGATCTTGTCAGAAAAGTTTAAGATTTACTTTTTTGATATTCTTCAAATATTTCAAACACGTGTAAATAAATAGGCATTTTATTTATGTATTTTAAGCTGTTTATTTTTCTATTTTAATCATAACTATGTTTTGGCTGCTGGGATTCCAAGATCAGACAGAAGTTCAGGTCTATCCTGTAGAAGTCAGATTTAAAAGAATAATTCAAGATTGTTGAAGTTGAACCGTTTGTGGTGAGGAGGTTGGCGGGGAGAAAAGTCGTCTCTGTGGTGAAGCTCACGCATGCTCAGTAAATAAAGAAAAGCCCCTGAAAGTGTAGTAAACATCTATGTCCTCGCCATATTACAACCAGCAACGTAGTGCAGAATATCATAAAAAAACAGCTGCAGATCTGTTATTGCACTGCTAAACATGTCTTTGAATCATCATATTAAAAAAGATGCTGAAAATATGGACGCGTAAGCAACCCATTATTTTATTACTGTGCAATTAAAACTTTAAAAAACCAAATTAAATAAGTTTTATAGTGGAATGACACACAAAAACAGCAACAGCAAAGCCCCGCTTGTCTGTGAGAAAACAGGAAAATGAGAGTTTAAATGTAACATGTCTTTAGCTCTTTCTGTGTTGATGGAGAGAATCCGAGAGGCGAAAAAAACAACTTTATTATTGTTAGATGAAGTCTATGTGTGACCGGCGGGTACAGCAAGCTAGCTCGGGGACCGCCCCGCATGCACGCGCCCCACGGCCTTACTCCGAATGTTTGAAATAAAAAGAAGAAAAATAATCCTACCTCCCCGAATCACAAAGTCTGCACTCGTGTCGTGGTGAGTTCAGGGGCAATTGTAAATTAAAATTGGCCTAAATATCGGCTATCGGCCCCCACACTTTAAAAAATATCACTATCGGTCTTGAAAAACACTCACATTGTTCGATTCCTAATAAAAAGCAGTTTTTCTCCTCTCCAGAATCGGCGGATGATCACTTCACCACCGTGCCGCATATCAGTGCGAGGCTGATCTTCTCTGCTCCAGAATGACGTTAATTGCGTCATCGGTTGAAGAGTTACCAAAGTCAAAAGAATATAAACACTGAAGCTAAAGCTATAATGTTAAATGATTAAAGCAAAGTTCTTTTTTCATGTCAGTAAACAGAACTTCAGTCTTTTATTTTTCCAACTACAAAAAACAATCGTTTTATTTTGAAAATGGGACGCTTGAACGGCGCTTTATTTTGAAGATTTGTTTACTTCTGGTGACATTAGCGCTATGAATTCAGTTTTTTTTTAATTAATTATAGTTTATAAACATAGAATCCAGCATTATTCTGCATTTTAGAGCAATACATACATACATTGTGCTTGAGTTGTATTTTTAGTACACAGTACTACATTCATTAAGGTCCAGAATCAGGATCTTGGATGTCGTGAATATTTGTACTTGAATTATCATAGTACCTGTACTCATTACAGCCCTCATTAATAGAATGTGACAGTAATGTGTTTTCACTGAACACTGATGACGATCTCATGAGTTTTGTGGCATTAAAATGTGAGTTAATGTTGACCTTTGATCCTGCACGAACACGCCGTGTTTTCCTGAGCTGGTCTCGCACACGGAGCTGCTTTGTGAGGCTGTTCTCTGCTAAGAATAGTGTCTTTGCTGGGCCCGTTTGCCTGCAGCCACAGTCTGAATTACCAACTGGACACAAACGCACCTCACTGTCGCCTCTGCTGCTGCTCGTGCGAGGAACTTCTCTTCTATAGACTTCTGCTGGTGTAAACATCAGACTGCAGCTGCAGTCCTCCAGCGCTACTGCCCTGCTCATCTCCCAACCCCCTCTACCCAGTTTCACCTGATTACCTGGATCAGGGATTCCAGAGTGCGACCGACTGAACACACCTGATCCAGGTAATCAACAGCTACCGGGGCAGGGTTAGCTGCACGTCGGTAAGCTCTCTAGGAACAGGGTGGAAGTGCTGCCAAAGCCGTAGTCACATGCAGCCATGCAGGGGAGAGACCCGTACTGGTTCTGTGGGGTTCTGTGGAGGGTCACAGACTCGAGCAGAGGGTCTGTTGAAGAACAGCAACCTTCTGTTTCTCAGGTTTACCTGAAGGCCCTGATGTTGTTTGCCTGGATCAGGTGTATTTTGAAGGGTCAGGCGATACAAACAGATCCTGATACGTGTCTCGCGATAAGATACGTATCGCAATATCTCCCAACACTGTACCAGAACCATTCTTTTTTAAGAATATGACTTAGAAAAGGAAACTACCTGAATATCAGTTCATCTTTTATTTCAATAAAGTGGTAAAATTCTTTTATTTAGAGATTTTGTTGTTGTTTTTGAGAGCTGCTCAACTAACGACTGGAGGTTTAGGTGGGAAACGGAAACAAAGGACGCTCACAAGTAACCAATTACATATTGTCTTGTCAGCATTTTAAAGAAGTATCACCAAACAAAATATTGCGATAAATCGCAGAATCGATTTTTCCCTACATCCCTAGCATTTGTCAATGAGAATCTAATGCTGCGTTCACATCAGGCTCGGAAATGTGCGTTCAAGTGACCACTTTTAAATGAAAAATCTATGTAAATCAATTTATTTTAAGTCCGTTTCAGCCATTAAACACTTTCCCAAAGTTAAACCAGTTGAACTTTGACTTTCAGGGACTAAAACTTATCACTGACATTTAGGTATTGTCCTTTTCAAAACACAAAAGTACCAATCATTTTAGAATCAATCAAATAATTGTGCCCAGCTAGAATTCTGAGACCTCAAGTTGTTCATTTATCGGAATAGAGCTGCGGAAGAGTTTGAAGTTTGATACCTGTGGGGTTTTCTTTCTGCAGCCGGTAGTTACTCATGAGGGCTCCTCTTCAGTGTTATTGATGAATAACACTGTAAAACAAAGTTTAGACAATCTGGGCTCACAAAACTCACAGATCAGATCGGGTTTTAAGGTCCCGGTTCGGATCTAATTCGGATCAGTAAAAAGTTAAAAAAAAAAAAAAGGAAAAAACAAGAAGATAAAATCCTATAATTACTTTTTTGAAAAACTTTTGAAACATAAGTTTGAGAATATACACTCACATCTATGAACTTTAAACATAAACAAAAATGTCAAAACATGTAGTTTCTCATTACATTTATATATCTGGAGACCAAATCTACAAAAACCGAGAGAAAAGAATGCCCCACCCCCCTTCCCCATGCCCAAATTAAATCTTAAATGAAAAAGTTCAAATTAAACTTTCAATATATGATGTATTAATTGTAGTATTGAAACTAACTGTCAGAAAATTTATATATTTTAAATAATTATCTGTAGTCCATGTGCAGGTGAGGCACTGCCATGCCTGGGATTTTTGACATGTGCTGAAGGCAATCTAACGGTGCACATTTAATTAAAAAAAAAAAAAAACACATTTTTTCTTGAATTTGATGTTTTCATTGAAAAAACAAACTTTTTTACACAACCGTATCTCCCAGATGTCAACTTCTTCAGGTCATTTCTCTGCTGCCACGCTTCTGTCTGAGCGTGACAACCGTTTGACGGTCTGTAGCGACGCCGGTTCCAGGTCCGCTTAAATCTCCCTCCTCTGTCTGCCCGTCTCACTCATTGTTATCCTGGAGCTTAAAGCGGGCTCGTGGCCGGGGAAGCCGCATTAGCAATGCAAGGAGCTGTACAAGCCTTCATGTTATGTAAACCCTCGCTGCCCTAACACTCACGCACGCACACGCTCGCACACACCGACACACTGAGACAAGCCCTTAAGCCTCTCTGGTTTGTAGCCAGCGCACGCTAGCAAGTGTTTTTCACCCGCTTATCGTTACATCATTACTATACCGGCCTGATGTCTCTGCCTCAAAGCAAACTGCAGATCATGAAAAGGTTTTTATGAAAAATGTATTTTTACAAGTACAGGTATGGACACATTTCAGGCTTTATGGATGGTTACTTTTATTCTTACCTTTATTCTTACTATTTAATATGTTATGTTTATGTTTATGTATTTGATCACCATAGTTTCTACCTTTATTTTGAACAGGAGATCAGAATCAACAGATCAAAACACGAAGATTTAGAGCAAGAAATGTTTTTAAATCAATGAAAGTTCGCTCCACAAAGCATTGGACATTTTTATGTAGCAGCGGTGAAGATCTACGCTAGCGAGACACAGAGCTAGCATAATCAGGTGGGGGTGGGGGGTCTGGGACGGAGCTGCTCCAAAAGCCACGCCCCCTCAGAGAAGACCTTGCAGATGAAAAATGTCTTTTGAAGACATTTAGGTTGTGGGATGTTAGTCAAAAACTTCATAATTACAACACTACTGAGAAGGTTTTTAATTAAAAAAATATATATTATAGGGGATTTTAATAAGATTTATCTTGTGAATGTACATTATTGTCATGTTTATTGCATTTTAAACTGATTTTTTTAATGAATTTTGATCTTTTACAACTTTTTTAATGTAAAATTTTGCACACATCAAGAACATTCTAGAAAAATAATAATAGAGCACAAACAAACAAACAAAAAAAATAAAAGTCAAAGTAGTGACATCCAACTAAGATTTAGCTTTAGGCTTTAAGGTTCTGAGCGGGATGTAGATGGCTTCCATTTCTTCTATTGGAGTTTAAAATTTTCAACCTTTAACTGTTGGTGAAATGTCCAGATACCTGTAAATGAATATTGATTTTAAATGTTTCTCACGTCATCTGTTCATGTTGTCCACAATCCAGCTGGAAATGTTTGTTTTTCTTGAATGCAGCACTACTTCCTGGTCATCTTTGGCCACGATGGACAAAAGCCTCTGGAGCTGCGGACGGACGAGGAGACGGATTGTAACGAGTGGGTGGAATGCATCCAACAGGCCAGGTACCAAAGGGCGGAATAAAAACCTCTGTTAGCTTTAAACTGAAGAGCTTAAAACGTGTTTTTAAAACTCAATTTTAGCCTGAAACTGATGTTGTTTAAAGCTTGAATAGATTCTGTGTAGGATGTGGAAACAGTCCGAGCGCTTTCTGCTCGTGCACATTTGACACAGTGAGCACATGTGAGCGCGTGCGGACGCTCTCCTCTCGCAGCGGTTCACATTTAGGTCACGCTGCTGCTGAATCGCCACACCGGTTACATCACAGACTTGATCTCTCCTCGTGAACTCGTTCTCTGCGTTTGAACTTTAAAATGAGCAGAAAGTGCAATGAGCCTGGAAGCTGCAGACGTTTGTCAGACCACCGCTCTGCTCTCCCCGTCAGTTACTCCGACATCATCGTCGAGCGCGAGATCCTCATGCAGAAGTACATCCACCTGGTCCAGATCCTGGAGACGGAGAAGATCGCGGCCAATCAGCTTCGCACTCAGCTGGAGGACCAGGACACGGAGATCGAGAGGCTGAAAGCCGAGGTACGCATGGCTGCACGCACATCTGTGTGTGCATGCATACTTAAGTTCACATCCCAGACCTGTGTGGGATGAAGTCACAGCAGGCCTCCAGTGCTTCCAAAAGCCATCACTGACCTAGCAGACACTCATGAATCCTTCATGGAGACTGTTGTCATGGCAGATCGTAGTGCTGAACAAGACGAAGGAGCGCATGCTGCCTCACCACGGCAACCAGGAGGAGGAAGACCCAGATATCAAGAAGATCAAGATGGTAAGTGGTCTTCCTCACTCAGAGATCCGCGGTGGGGCGGCGAGGTCGGACGTGGCGCGCTCTGTGCCTCCTGCAGGTGCAGAGTTTCATGCGAGGCTGGCTCTGCCGGAGGAAGTGGAAGATCATCGTCCAGGACTACATCTGCTCTCCTCACGCCGAGAGCATGAGGAAGAGGAACCAGATCGTCTTCACCATGGTGGAGGCGGAGACGGAGTACGTCCACCAGCTGTCCATCCTGGTCAACTGCTTCCTCAGGCCGCTGCGCATGGCCGCCAGCTCCAAGAAACCTCCCATCAGCCACGACGACGTCAGCAGCATCTTCCTCAACAGGTGAACGCTTCCAGAGACAAACCAGGAAGTGATTTACTCAACCAGGAAATCACAGACAAATGAGACGGTGGGGGACGGTAACATTAACAGAAAGTAACCCCGCCCACCTCAACATCATCCCAAAAACTGCAAGCTCTGTTGAGTCTAACCACCTGCCAATCAAAAGTCCCTTAAAATGCTTAAGTTTAAACTCTCATAAGATAAAATTAACCAAGTTTTCATAAAAATATTGAGGGGTTTTAGGATTTTAGCAAAGAGGATTTTTAACTCTAATGTTGCCAAAAGGAGAAAAGTAAACAACTCAAAAGTTATTTACTTAGTTTTACATTGTATGAATAATAATAATAGAAATAACAAAAAATTATCTCTGAAAAAACTGTTGCAAAAATGAATCCTATTGACTCTATTTAGAGGTATTTACAGGGATGTGGTTGAAAATCCACGGTACTGTTTATTGACTTAAAAAAAACAAAACTGGAGAATATTTTTATTATTGTTGATCGTCTCCAGCCCATGAAGCTGCAGCGATTACGTGCACTACGACGACCCCCATAGCGAGCCAGCAGACCTTAGAAGTTACAAAACCCGTCCGTCCCCCGCCAGTTCCTCTGGCACCGCTGGGGGGGGGACACCGAGGCGGTCCCAGACCAGCTGAGAGACGGAGTCTCTCCAGTGTGTCTTCCCGGAGGACTCCCCTCAGTGGGACATGCTCAGAACACCTTCTTTTTTGTTGTTTATTTTTTTATTGAACAATTGGAACATTACCAAACATGACGTGGCATCATAAATCAGACCAAATCTTTGAGTGATTTAGGGCTGCCACAAACGATTATTTTAATAGTCGACTAATCACCGATTATTTTTTCCGATTAGTCGACTAATCGGGTCACACGCAAACTAGATGTAAAGACGCTGAAGTTGATAACCAGCTGAAATATTAATTAAATGCCAAATTAGCCTAAAAAATAAAAAGAGCCAAAGTTAGCCAAAATAGCTAGCATTCTGCTGAAATATTAGCTAAACTCAAAATTAGCCTTAAAAAAACAGAAAAATCCTAAATTAACCAAAATAGCTATGTCGCTGAAATATTAGTTAAACTTAAAAATAGCTTAAAAAACTAAAAAAAGAAACCTTAAGTTAGCCAAAACAGCTAGCATGTAGATTAAATATTAGCTAAACTCCATAAAAGGCCAAAGAAACTTATTAAATGCCAAAATAGTCCAAAAAGCTGGTAGAATGCTATTATAACTTTTACACTCTTACTTCATACAATATAAAGTAACGACTAATCGACTATTAAATTAGTTGTCGATTAGTCGACTAATCGTGGCAGCCCTAGAGTGATTACAGAGGGAACAAATGCAGAGTGAAGCAACAAAACTCAGAAAATAAAGTATTTCAAATGTCACAACATGAAGAACTGAGCACAGAGAGAGACAAATAAAGAATAATAGTAATTGTTTTTCACACCTATAAACCAAAGAAACGTAACAGTTGATATTAGATTCCAACACATGACTCTGAAAGCCTGATATAGTCACTAATGAGTGAGAGAATTCACAGTTCAGCCTCACCTGGATCAGGTGGAATAAGGAGCCACAGTTAGTTTGTTCATTTCATCCATAATTAGAAATAAATTAATTTAAATTAGTTTTGTTTTCATGGTTCATGTCTTTTTACTGATAGTTCACTGTTTTGATGTTGTGACCTGACCTGACCTGACCTGACCTGACCTGACCTGACCTGACCTGACCTGACCTGACCTGACCTGACCTGACCTGACCTGACCTGACCTGACCTTTGCTCTTCCTCCTCAGTGAAACCATCATGTTTCTCCACGAGATCTTCCACCAGGGGCTGAAGGCTCGAATCGCAAGCTGGCCAACTCTAGTTCTGGGTGAGGAACGTGATGACATCAAAATGATGTTTTTAAGTTTTCTAATCTGTGAAGGTACATTTGCTTTGGTTTATGCTTCTCCTGATGTCATGGAGCATTTTAGAGAACAGTTTCAGGATTCTGGCAGCTTGTTTTCCAATCCTCAGTTTCTGCACACGAGCGTGTTATCAGAAACGTGAAAACAGAAATCCTCTGCTGGCTCTGAAGAAAACGATGAGCTCTTCTATGCGTCTTCTCTCCTCCAGCCGACCTCTTCGACATCCTGCTGCCCATGCTGAACATCTACCAGGAGTTTGTGAGGAACCATCAGTACAGCCTGCAGGTTCTGGCCAACTGCAAGCAGAACCGGGACTTTGACAAGCTGCTGAAGCAGTACGAGTCCAACGCCGCCTGTGAGGGTCGCATGCTGGAAACCTTCCTGACGTATCCCATGTTCCAGGTACCAACATAACGTTCAGAACTTTCAGTTTTGTGTAATGAATGTGCCACCAAACAGCCAATCACAGACAAGAAAGAGAATGCTGATTGGTCCAGATTCTATCCAGGCAGGTGTCTGTCTCGCAGACATTAGACGCTCACCTTTGTCGCTGCTTTAAGGTCAGAAGATGTTTAACAAAACCTGTGAAGCTCAAGAACCTTAATCTGACTGCTGCAAAGATTCATGGGACTTTTATTGAAAAGTATTTATGTAAAGTTGCATGAATCCATACATTAATCCAAGCTGTTGTGAAGTCACTTTTTGTTCTGCGTTCTCTCATTTATCAGGAGTTCTTAAAAACAACCTGTGATTGATGAAATCTGCTCCTTTTGTTTGTTTTTCAACAATTACTGTAGATGTTTTAGGGATGTAACCGTCTCTACACGCTTTCCACACTTTTTTCATCAGATAAAATGAAGAATATTTAGGCATCATGTATCATAGGATTTATGTTCCAAAAACAACCTGTAATGAACAAAATTTGTAAAGTATTTATCTTTATTTTGTACAATAACTCTACATCTTTGATAAATTTCCTCTACACATTTTATCCACTTTTCTCAGACAGACATGAACACTTTCACACTTTTTTTTTTTGGTTAGAACTCTCAAAGTTCAAACCTTCATAGAAAAATCAGTTCAGATCTGATCACAATCGAAGATTTAAGTAGGTTTGGCAAAATGGACGCATTCTGTACAGGAGACTCGGCACAGAGGAGAGTGATTGACAACAGTCCAGAGCCAATCAAAAGACAGAACAGAGTCCTCTGTGAATGAACAAAAAACAATGCAGAGTTGGTCTAAAAAATGTATAGGAGGGACCTCTGTATATGTGAAGGCCTGAATGGAAGCTCTCCCTGTTGGGTCCGAGTCATTGGACCAACGGCCATCTTTGACCTGTTTACATGCCTGCTTTGAGGTCTAAAGAATGCTGTTGGCACTGGGACAGACGGCTGAACTGTCCACTGTGAATCCCAACTTCATCCTCGGCCTCTATCACCTCTGAGATCCTGAGATTGAAAGACACCTATGAATGAATACTTTCAGGCTGCACTGATCCGACTCTTCCAGTCTTTTTTTCCCCGTTCATGTCGTGAAATCTCCGTAGATTCCTCGATACATCATCACGCTCCACGAGCTGCTGGCGCACACGCCTCACGAGCACGTGGAGCGCAAGAGCCTGGAGTTTGCCAAATCCAAACTGGAGGAGCTGTCAAAGTAAGTGTTGGGGTTGGATCCATCCCATAATAACTCTGGGGATGAAAGATGACGTGATGCGGTCGTCGTCAGGATGATGCACGACGAGGTGAGCGACACGGAGAACATCCGGAAGAACCTGGCCATCGAACGGATGATCGTGGAAGGCTGCGACATCCTGCTGGACACCAGCCAGACCTTCGTCAGGCAGGGTGAGCTCCTGCTCCGCGTTTCCAGTTTTCCCCTCCATCTATGGAGCTAAACCAATACTATTTGAAACCGAAATGAAATATTTTGGAAAAAATTTTAATGTTTGGCCGAAAAAATAGGTTTCAAAACTCAAAATTTAAATTTCCTCCACAGCCCAGTTCCCCCGGAGAAGCACAGTATGCAAAAAGTTTACTGGTCCTACGCGGCTTTGACATAGTGTTCCTATTAAGCTTATTAAATTCGACCCACCACGGAGAGATTTTATTCCAGCAAAAGGACGTTTGCCTGTATTTAACTCAATAAAATGGCGCTTTGAACGGGCTAGAACGGAGTTTTGGTCCTACGGTTTATACGGGATAAAACTCTGACCCGCCCCAACGCGCCACAACGGGGCCAAAAGTTTTGCAACTGAAACTTTGAGATTTGAAAACGAAAATAAAAGATTTGAAACTGAAAAAAATAGTTTTGAAACTGAAAAAATAGGTTTGAAACTGAAAAAAATAGTTTTAATGCTATTATTATTTGTATTATTTTTATTCTTCTTACTACTGTTTTTAATGTAACTTGTCTGTAAGCGTCTTTGAGTATCTTTTAAAAGCGCTATATAAATAAAATGTATTATTATTATTATTATTATTATTAGTTTTGAAACTGAAAAAAATAGTTTTGAAATTGAAATTTTGAGTTTTGAAACCTATTTTTTCGGCCAAACATTAATATTTTTTTCAAAATATTTTATTTCGGTTTCAAATAATATTGGCCCCGATTTAGCTCCGTATCCATCACGTCTTCTCCGTTCTCGCAGGCTCTCTGATCCAGCTGCCGTCCAGCAGCGAACGGGGCGTGCTCAGTAAGGTCCGGTTGGGTTCGCTGTCCCTGAGAAAGGAAGGGGAAAGGCAGTGTTTCCTGAGAAAGGGAAAGGCTGGACTACCTGCTGAAAACACTAACAACGTCACCCGAACGTCGGTCACCTGCTCACTATCACCTCCTGCTGGTGCTCTCTTTATCCCTCCTGATCTTTGAATGGCTTTATGGCGGCGGCGAGGGGAAAATACGTCAATCACGACTGACTAAAGGAAGGATGTGGTGATCACTAATCATCAAAAACGGATAAGCCCCTCCCTCCCGGGCTTTCCAAACAGGAAGTGGCTCCAAGAAGCCAAAATCCTATTTTTTCTGTCATTCAACTGACCAATCAGATTATTCTGTAAAAGTAGGTGGAGCCTGCTGGTCCACATGTCCACTATTTAAAACATTTGATTTAAAGATTTTGTGTTTCCCGTTTTAAAGTGGAAGGGGCGTGGCCTGCCTACAGGCTCTCTCCTGATTGGTGAGAGTGTTCACCTGAAGTTTCCAGATTTCCTTTAGTCAGTTCAAAAGTTCTCCAGTTATTCTACATTTAACTTCCAAACATTAAAACTCCTGCCGTCGGGGTTTAGCAGACCCCTCGTGGAGCGTCCTGCCGCCTCTTGGACTCGAACGCTACCACCAAACGTACTCAAAAAACAGAGCGGAAATACTCTTGTTTGTTTGTGTTGGCAGCAGGGAGGAACGCTGTCGCTCATCGAGTGCACGCTGATCGAGGAGCTGGACTCCAGCGATGAAGACTGTGAGCGTCTCAGCACCTTCTCTCTTCACGCCGTCATTCCTCGCTAACCTGACGCATCCTGACCCCACAGACAACGCAGCGGGTCAAGGCTTCAGCCACCTGGAGTTCAAAATCGTGGTGGAGCCCGCAGACGGTCAGAGCTTCTCCGTCGTCCTCTTGGCTCCGTCACGCCAGGAAAAGGCGGCGTGGACGAGCGATATCAGCCAGGTGAAGGACCGCACCTGCGGCGACACGTCTGAGCCCGACTCACCTGGAGCTGGCCTAACGCCGCTGGTTCTTGTGTTTTTCTGACATCTCAGTGCATCGATAATATTCGCTGCAACGGCCTGATGACCAGCGTGTTTGAGGAGAACTCCAAGGTTTCTGTGCCGCACATGATCAAGTAAGAATTTCTGACCAGCTTGTTTAAAAAATGACCAGAAACGTTTTAGTCAAATCAACAAACATCTTTGGATGCGACTAGGGACGGGTACCGAAACTCTGTATGCTGCTACTGGTACCAACAGGTAGAGAGGTACCGGTGCTACTGGCACCATTATGCACTGTGCTACCAGAACTAACGTGTACAATCACCAATTCTGAACTGGATGGAAATACCAGTACTGATCCATTTACTGCTGTTAGTCCCAGTGTAAATGGAATCACTGGTACTGACGTATACAATACGAACAGTCCCGACATATACAGAGCCACCAGTACCAATGCATATGGTGCTACTGGTACAAACATGTACAAAGCTACCGGTGATACCAGTACCAACAGCTACTGCTCATAATGGTCCTATTGGCACCAACACATATGGTACTCCCAGAACCGAGGTGTACGAAGCCACCAATTCTGAGTTGTACAGAGATACCTGCACTGGTCCATATAGTGCTAATCAATGCCAGTGCATTCAGTGCTACCAATACTGACTTAAACAGAAGTACTGGTATTGACATATACAGTATTAATAGTACAGACATATACAAAGTTACTAGTACCAACGCATATGGTTCTACTGATACCAGCAAGTACAGAGTTACCAGTAACATTGTGTATGTTGTTACCGGTACCAACTTTTACAGAGCTACTGGTGCTACTGGCACCAATACGTACGGTGCTACCAGTACCAATACCGTATGGAGCTGCCAGTATTAAAGTATACATTACCACCAGTTCTGGTACAGACACGTATAGAGACACTGGTACCAATAAAAACGTTTCTACCAGTACCAACAAATATGGAACTACAGGTGATGTAGTACGATGCTACCGGTGCAAACTTGCATGGAACTGCCAGTACAGACATATACAGTACTATTGGTACCTATAGGGTACAACTGTTCTATATAAAATGCAGATTTTGGTGCTTCTCCTCAGATATCTCAGTCACTTTTATTGTTTATTTCTGCTTTACTATTCTAGCCAATAATTTTACCTTTCCAGCGATTTGTGGGCAGGGTCAGATAAGAATGGGTGTGGCACTGAAATATTTAAAATCATCAGAGTGATGTGTACGACACCCTGAAAAAGACCGTTGTCATGGCAACCAGCAGTAAAATGCGTGAAAACGGAGATGCAGACTGTGAGAAAGAAGGAAGTTGATCATCTTGGGCACATTCAAGCCCTCCACACCTTCGCTGTCCAACATCAGAGCCTGAGCTCCTGCATGTACCGTCGCACTTCCTTTAACCGGAATGTTTTCTTCTGAAGGTCGGACGCCCGGCTGCACAAAGACGACGTGGACATTTGCTTCAGCAAGACGCTGAACTCCTGCAAGGTGCCGCAGATCCGCTACGCCAGCGTGGAGCGCCTGCTGGAGCGGCTGACCGACCTGCGCTTCCTCTCCATCGACTTCCTCAACACCTTCCTGCACACCTACCGCATTTTCACCACCGGCGCCGTGGTCATCGACAAGCTGGCCGACATCTACAAGAAGCCGTTCACCTCCATCCCCGTGAGGTACGCGGTGACCCCCGCCGCCCCGCCTCCATCGCCGCTGCCCTCCCCCCATCCTGTCCGTCACCTCTAACTCACCTCCACCTCCATCTCCCTCACGTTCCCGCCTCAGGATCGAGCAGCACTCATACGACCGTCTGTCCATCATGTCCCTTTGTCCCGACTACAGTCTGAAGATCACTCAGCTGGCTCTGGACCAGTCCAAGTAAACGCCGCGGACAGATTCTGCCGACTCGGCCGAGCCGCCGCTCACCTCCCCCCCTCTCTTTCAGGTCTCTGGAGCTCTTCTTCGCCACCAACCAGGGCGCCTGGGGGGCGGACCCCCTCAACAACAAATCCCCGAGGCTCCTCCGCAAGTTCTCCTCCCCTCCCCCCCTCTCCATCCCCTCCCGCACCTCCTCCCCCATCCACAGCCGCAAACTCTCCCTCAGCTCCCCCATCAGCATCAAAGTGGGGGCGCTGGATCTGTCCACCTCGCCGTCCTCCTCTGCAGCCAACTCCCCCACCTCGTCCCGCAGCCCCTCCGTCTCCTCGCCTCCCCCCGGCTCCTTCAGGCCCCCCTCGGGCTTCTACTCCCCTCCGCCCACCGCCACGCGCTCCCCCAGCCTCCCACAGGCCTCCGGGGTGTGTTCTCCGCCTCCCGGTTCCACCAAAGCCCCCCTGGACCTCAGCCGCGGTCCCAGTTCTCCGGAGCTGAGCCCGGCCGCCGCGGAGGACGTGAGCGGAGAGCTGCCTCGCCTCGACGCCTTCTGCGGGAAGCTGCGGCGCAGCATCCGGCGCGGTGAGGAGCGTCGGCGTGGGCAGCCGTCCCAAAACCAGGCTTTCAGAGCTTCAGAAGCTTTCTGCTCGTTTATGTAACGCCAGCGTCCCACCAGACGCTGACATGCTTCTGACTGTCGTCTGAGAAGTGGGTCGCCGTTACCCAACAGGGGAGCGACGGCGCTTAGATCATCAGAAAGCTTTTCTCTGCAGGAGCGGGACGTCTGACAGATGAAAGATTCTCTTAGATGTGTCAAAAGAAGCGTCACGTAAACCATTTCAATCCTCATTTATCCGATTCTTCTCCTGTTTCACTTAAAGTTAAAAAAAGAAAAAAGTCAAAAGTATAAATAGCTGAATTGCTTCATTTCTTCCTTCTTAGATTATTTCTTTTCTGCTTAATCCCAGTCTTCAAATGATCAAATTCACTCAAACTATAAAATCTCTCTCATGTCTTTTCTGCTGTCTTGCTGTTGTGGTAAATTTTGGAATAAGTTACAACCTTTTGAGTTATTGGAGAAATATAAAGTTTGAGGTCATTTTTTTTTTTTTTTTTTTTGCTCAGAAAGTTTTCCTTTTTAATGTGGTAAATTGAAGAACTCTGGACCTGATTCTTTTGTTTTCTTTTTTAATTATTTAAGATAAAAAAGAAAACTAACCCTCAGTGATGTCAAAGTAAAGGTTGAAAGTCCTTTTTAACAAAAAAGCTTCATAGAACCACATTTTTAGTTTTCATTTGATGTCATAAACTTAAATAAAATACCTCAAAATAAAACTTTTAACACCAATTATTAGGTTAAAAACTTGTGATTTAAATTGGTTAATTAGATTAATTAATTTCAGTTCACGATTAATTAATCGCACAAAAACCCAGCACTGTGTTTAACAAACTCTTAACTTCAAAACATGAGTTAAACTTTTCAACCAGTTATAGATATATTACAGTTTTTCTCAATCGCTTTGGTGCGTTTCTCAGATCAGAATTGAAGTTCTCATAACTATTAGTTCAACCTCCACAACACTTAGTCATTTGTGCTCATCATAGTAGCAATTTCTGCTCTCTCTGAACAAACTGCAAATGATTTTGGACATGAATCAGTTGCTTTCATACATTCTCTGCTGTTTTTTGACATTTTCATTTGCTTTTGTCATGTCAGTCAAAATTAATTATACTTATGGATGCTGAACAGTCGTTCTCAATAAAGCTAATAGTCTTACTTTCATTGCTTGAGTCATTACACACAAAATTGTTGAACTAGTTATCAAATGTCAAATATTAGCCATCTGTCAAGCAAAATCTGTACCTATCTTTATCATTTTTTCCTGAAAATGTCTCCTAAATTGAACATTTGATCTCAGGTGAATTTCAGCTGTCACTCATGAGGAGGTGTGTGCAATTTTAGTTGTAACCAACGACAAACAACTTGTTCACTGTCAATTATGGATGAATCCTATGAATCGTCAATGGAAGAGGGGTGAGGATGTGGGGAGGAAAGGGAAGGGGAAGAGGGAGAAGAGGCAGATATAGGCGGATTCCTAATGAAATTAGGGCTACAATTGTGGACCATGTTGTCAATCACGGCCTCACCATGGAGGAGGCTGGTCGAAGGGTGCAACCCAATATTGGAAGAACTACTGTCAGTTCAATAATTCAAACATTCCGTAGGGAAAACAGGTATGCAAACAGTAATTTACTGTACTGTTACATGTGCTATATATTGTTCACAGCTCTACCAAAAAGGTGATTTTATGTTTAACATCTACAGTGACTTTACTGCACATTTCAGATGACTGTATAAGTAGGCCATAGTGCTGTCTTGAACATTTTCAGGTGTCATCAAATATTGTTGCAATGGAAAACACTGAAATGATAAACTGTCATAGTGAAAACATGACAAAGTCATTTGACTATCTTGTTCATAAAGATGGAGTCAAGACTTTTCATTTTGATGGACCTGACAGTTTCATTGACATGAATACTTGCTTTTGAGGAATGGATTATCAGTTTTGAGCATGTGATGTGCTTTTGCAGGATATCCACTAGGTTTTGCAGTTTGCACTAATTGTTTAGAGAAATGCACTAACTGTTGTGCAAATGTTAATAGTGTTCTGAGAAACGCACCAAAGCCACTGAGAAAAACTGTAATCAAACTTCCTGATCAGTTTTGTGTCTCAACTCCAGAAATACAGTCAAAGCTGTCTTCTTTTAATATAAGGACGATCAAATATTTGGCTTTTTCTGGATCCATCGGAGCAAGACGTTGGAAACTGAATGGACTTTTACGAAAAAGCTTTAATGAATATTTATGTCATAAATACTGAATGTTTGTCATTTTGGGAGAAGTTGGACTCTGTGCTTCATAAGCAGAATAAGTAACAGAACCTTAAATCCCTAAAGAGGCTTTTAGGTCAAACTGTGACCCACAAAGTTTGACTTCACCTTTTAGAAAAATGAAACGTCGCTTTGTGCTTTTGTTATAGTTACTCTTATGATAAATATAAAGAAAATGTTTGATTAAATTAAACTTTAACACCAAGAAAAATAGCTTTATTTTTTTAAACTTTTGACAGAAGGCCACACGACCTACTTTCACAATAAAAAAATGCCTTATAGCACAAAGGATCAATGCAACAAATGCAGTAGTCTGACATCAGCGCTTATTTAACTTATCATTTATTTCACCGTTTGTGGCCAAAAATATGTAAATCTAACAAAACTTAAGTCTGAGCTAAATAAAAGCCTCATAATCTGGTGCACCTAAAGGATGAATTCTGGTTCTGGTGACCGACCACCAGTTGATTGTCTATGATACCTAAAAATACCACTTTTGAGACTACAAACCTGAACTCGTGTAGTATTGGAGCATTATGGGTAACGTAGTCAGGAGCAGTGAGGGTTCATGGTTGGTGAGATGCTGACATCATCAGTCAGATTTACAAACATATGAACCCTGCAGAGCAGCTGATTCACCATTTGACTGACAGCAGTTGAAGTTCAACATTTTTTCCTCCGTTTATGAACTGTAGCGTAAAATAAAATCACTAAAATTGTTGTTCTGGACGTACTTTTCCTTATGAATGAAGTCTGTGTGCTGAAGAAACGCATGAATAATCTGTTTGTTATAAGTCTTCCTTTTCTTTCTTCAGTTTTCAAAGACGATCACTGCCAGATAGGATTGTTCAGTTTCACTTAATACACCAAAAAAGCTCAACATTTTATATGTTTTATTTTTCTTGAACCAGAGAACCACAATGGAGGCTTCAGGTCACAGACTCCTAACTAAAGGCGTTTTGTGAAGAAACTTTTTCAAAAATATCTTTAAAATCTGTAGAATGGATTTCAGAGAAACTGGAAGTGAAAGTTTTCTTTAAGAGTTATCTCTTTTTTTATATTCTTTCACTTCTCTTTTCTCTGCAAGACTTTCTGTTAATTTAGGATTTTGTTTGTTGACTGAGATTTCCGTCTGAAACGGTTTGATTTGTGACTTTTATGTCTTCAGCCGTTCTCGAGTCGGTGTCTCTGGACAAGTTCATCCCAGAGTCTCCGTCCAGCAGCGAGCCGGGTGAACTGTCTCCCTGCCGCTCTCCGTCCACGCCGCGGCATCTCCGCTACCGACAGAGCGGCGGTACGCTGAAGAGCGAAGGGAAGCCGCGCGTCCCGGGTCGGAAGGTTTTATAACGGTGGTTTGGTTGCAGGCGCAGCGGGGGAGGGCCAACGCGTGTCTCCCGCCTCGGCCTTCGCCATCGCCACCGCCGCCGCCGGCCACAGCAGCTCGCAGGGTGAGCGGCCATGACGGTCCGGAGACTTCTCAGCTCAGCTCAGCGGGGATGCTGAAGTTTGAGATTCACAGATTTAGCTTCTAATCAAACATTTTTTCTATTTCATTCGTTGAGTTTAGTCTAAATTCTCCTTTTCTTTCTTGTATCTACATTTTCTTCACAACTTACTGAAAGACTTTTCTTTATTATTGTTTAATGTAATCCAGTGTTGATCAAAGGATCAAATATTTATAGATAAAATTATGTATCTTTTCACATTTCTGCCTAAATTTTCTAACAATGTTTTCAGTTATATTTTCGCAGTCAGTTGATTCACAGCTCGGATTTTGAGTTCACATCAAAATCTTGTCAACGTTTTTGGACAACATTCGTGTATAGCGCTTTTTTACCTTCCTTCAAAGGCCCAAACCAACCTTCCACCTGAGGCAAATCGGGGCTCAGCGTCTTGCCCAACGACACTTCGACACACGGGCGGGGAATCGATCCAGCAATCTTCCGATCAGGAGTTTTTCTAAAAACTTTTGTGGTGTAAAAACGCTGGAAACCGCTCACTTCGGCTCTTTGGCGTTTTGGAGCTTCTGACTGAAGTCGTATGCAGCCGCTCAGTAGAAACTTGGCTACAGTTTTCTGTTAAAGGGAGAGGATGTCAGCTAAAGAAAATCATTTGTTTGAAATATATTACTTATACTTTGTCTTTGTGTTTTTGATGAACTTTTTTTTTCTAATTCTTGCAGGTTTTATGAACTCTGAGAAAGGATGCGACAAAGAGTTCATCATCCGCAGAGCTGCCACCAACAGAGTCCTGAACGTGCTGCGGCACTGGGTTTCCAAACACTCCCAGGTGCGTCCGCCGAACAGCCAGTTAACAAAAAAAAAACAGTTAAAAACCAAAACATTCCTGTAAAATCTAAGATATTCATTTAAAAAAGGGGATATCACAATCAGGTTTTCTTTCAAATCCTTTGATTTTGTGAATCTGCTGATACCGAGTTCATATGAAGGGATATTTATGCAACCACATTGAGAACAACATTTCTCAAAAACTGGGCCCAGACCATGACACCTCCACCTCAGGCTGGATGACGGGAGCTTTACATCAACATTTCTGCTCCAAATGTTATTGGTTTTGATTAGGGCTGCCACGATTAGTCGACTAATCGACGACTAATCGACTATTAAAATAATCGACAACTAATTTAATAGTCGATTAGTCGTTACTTTATATTGTATGAAGTCAGATTGTAGTAAAGTTGAAAGTTATAATGACATTCTGCTAGCTTTTTGGAATATTTTGGCATTTATTAAGGGTTTTCAGGCTATTTTAGAGTGTAGCTAATATTTCAGCAGCATGCTAGCTATTTCAGCTAACTTTAGCTTTTTTACGTTTTTTAGGCAACTTTTGAGTTAAGTTAAAGTTAAAGTTAAAGTCCCATTATTTGTCACGCACCTAGGTGTGTGAAATTTGTTCTCCGCATTTGACCCATCCCCTGGGGGAGCGGTGAGCTGCAGACACAGCCGCGCTCGGGAACCATTTGGTGGTTTAACCCCCCCAGTCCAACTCCTTAGTGCTGAGTGTCAAGCAGGGAGGCACTGGGTCCCATTTTTAGAGTCTTTGGTATGACTCGGCTGGGAATTGAACCCTCAACCTTCCAAACTCAGGGCAGACACTCTACCACAAGGCCACTGAGTTTAACTTATATTTCAGCTATATGCTAGCTGTTTTGGCTAATATAGTATTTTTCCATTTTTTTATGGCTAATTTGGAGTTTAGCTAATATTTCAGCAGCATGCTAGCTATTTTGGTTAACTTAAGCTTTTTAAAGTTTTTTTAGGCAATTTTTGAGTTTAGCTTATATTTCAGCTATATGCTAGCTGTTTTGGCTAATATAGGATTTTTCCGTTTTTTAAGGCTAATGTGGAATTTAGCTAATATTTCAGCAGCATGCTAGCTATTTAGGCTAACTTTGGCTCTTTTTATTTTTTGGCTAATTTGGCATTTAACTAATATTTTAGCTGGTTATCAACTTCAGCATCTTTACATCCACTTTGGCCATGAACAGATTAGTCGACTAATCAGAAAAAATAATCGGTGATTAGTCGACTATTAAAATAATCGTTTGTGGCAGCACTAGTTTTGATTGTGAGTTTCTGTTGAGCTTTAAATAAAACATTTGGTAACACTCATTATAACGTCGACTAAAATAGTTAATATGACCTTCATAGACAATAACCTCACTTTAGATGTTAACGAATCTTACTTAACATGTTAATAAACCTTATTCAGCTTATTGTGCTATTAAATGTCTTACTAACACCCTATAAACACATTAATAACGTTTATTAATGTGTTAATAAAGCTTGTTTAGGAGTCTTAGCATGAAGTGTTTCTGTGTTTCCTCTTTGTTGAACCAAAGAATGCAGATCTATGTCTGCTGTAGGTCAGAGGTCAAACGCTCACCTGAAAACACTTCTTTCTTTCCTCTCGCCCATCACTCCGTCTCTCTCTGACGGAGGTGCTCTTTTCCTGCGTCTCTCGCCCGGAAAGGTCATCCTTTTCCCCGGGGAGGCGCAGAGGACGATCATTTCCATTTAAGATTATATAAGGTGCTATTTTTGTAGCAGAAGACGTTGTTGCCCTGAAAGAGGGACTGTTGTTGTTTGTGGAGAGAGGCGAGCTGATCGTGACCGTAGCTGGAGTTTTGGGTTGCTTCCTGTCCTGCTGTTCAGAGGCGTGCACTAGTGTAAAAACATGTTTGAGTTATTCAGACGTGGGACGAGTCATTAGTCTGCAAGTCTCTTGTTCTCAAGTCCAAAGATGAGACGTTACTCTTAAATGTTTCATGTTCTTCAGCAGAGTAATCATTTTTACAGATATGCTTTCAGAATTTTTCCAAATCATTAGCTAAATATTTACTGTATTTGCCTCTGAGTTCATGCAATCCCACTTCAGAAATCCTAAACTTCAGTTTCCAGTGTTTGTGATGTTAGAAGAACTGTCTCATCGATGTAACTACAGCGAGCAGTTACTTAGCCAATCCTCTGATTTCATTCAGAAACTTACCGTTTCTGGTGAAGCCTCCGGTGTTTAGTGATGTTCAGTCTCTTGTCTCCAAACCACATGTTCTGCAAACCGTTTTTATACCAACCTCATCATTATTATACTGGAACACGAGCACCCTGGAATCATTCTTGTTTGATGGATTGTCTTTGTTAGTCCTGCAATTTGATTGGATGGACGGTATTGCATCAAAACAACGTGGAGCTCATTTGATGATGTTGTGCCGACAGATGACACAACGTTGTAAACTTTTAAATCCCCCCCTCTCCATATCGGTCAAAAATACACTTTTTTTTGGCCCAAAAACACTCATTTAACAGCCACCCTAACAGTTTACTTTGTCAAAGCGGCTTTGCTCTGATCGTAACTCTCATCCTAACGTGATCAACATGAATCAGCTGATCGGGTGAAGTCTTCAGAACTTTTTCAAACTTTTTATTTTGCTGATGGATTTTGTATGAAGGTTTGGTACCGCGGAGGAATCCTGCATGACGGTTACTGGAGACACACGCTAAGAGACACGGCTGTAGAATCAATGTGGATCACGTTAAAAGTTGTTTTATTGAGCATGAATTCATCCGACCACATTTGATGAGTTTCCGTGTCTCATCGTGGTTTTATTCTGTTGAAACTACAACAGAACTTTCACGGCAGCAGCCGGCGCCGTAGGAGACTCAGAAAAGAGAGTTCTACGTTTTTCAGAGTTAAAATAAACGTTCTAACAAGTAAACAGTTGGAACAATTATTTCATTTTGGATAACATGATCATTAATGCTCTACATTTGTCTCACCGATCTCCTCATGTCTACCCTGTTTACGACTGTCGGGTACGGTGGCTGTGTTGGTTCAGTTGTTCCTCTCTCGGTTCATATTCAGACTGAAGAATCTCAGAGAGAACAGAAGTTCAGTCCGATGGGAAACGAACCGAGACCACCTAAAAGACGGGTCAGAGAGCGGTTCTGGTACAGGAAGGTAGTTATTTCCTGCCACGGAGAAGATGGGGGCGTGTTCGTTGTAGTCTGGGGGCGGAGCTTGCAGCACAGACTCTTCCTGGAGGGAGCTGTTGGCATCAATCTTATGTCAGCACATTTCCAACCGCTGGTTTTCGTGGGTATGGGAGGGGCTGATGGTGTTTAGAGGATTACTCTTAAATGCATGAACAGATCAAAATACAGCTTTAGAGTTCTTTATAGAGAGAAATGAAGAGTAAAATGTATTTAAAACCTCAAAAAGGAGAGTTTTCATGGTAGGGCTCCTTTAATCATGTTAAGCGTTGAAAGGTTACAGTTGTTGAAGGAATGTAAACAATGAAACTAAAGCTCTGATCTCATAGTTTTGCAAATCTGAACACTTTTGTTCATATCCTTTTAAAAAAGAAATAAAACAATTACTGTTTTTACTCAGTTGCTATTGAGGACTGAATGGGACAATTTGAAATAAATATATAAAACCATTAAATTATTAAATAAATGTGTAATTAATTATTTAACATTGTCATTGAATAAATAAAAGTGGAAATCATTAAATAAATGTTTAAATATATGTGGCATTAAAATAGCCATTAAAAAGCACATTTAAATATTTCATGACATATTTAATTATTTTATGGCCCAGTATGGACTGGAAGTGACAAATTGAATCAAACATTTAATGTGAAATCGTGACATAAAATGTCATTAAATATGTCAACATGTAATTTAAATTCAATTTTAAATTATTTAAGAAACATGTATTTACGTCATCTGTCAAATTCAGTGGGCGGGCCTCACTTACATCGAGTGGGCGGGTCTAACTCGGAATCTTTGAGAAAATGTGAAAGCTTAAATAAAAAGTGCTACAACTTTTTGGCTGATGATGTCTGGGCGCCGTCCTGTCTGCAACCAGGTCCCCATCAGTTTAGGCGGGACGGGTGGGGGTTTAAAAGTTTAGCTTTGTTAGAGTTGACCTCTAGAGGGCGCCGTGACAAATGTGGAGATTCTGGAAATGAAAGATTTAAAGGGTTTGATTTGAATGAACAAACTAAGAAATGATGACACAAAATAAAGAAACTATTGAAATATTGATCTGAATTTATTGACTAAATATTGATCATCAGAATTGATGCAGATAAAACTTTATAAATAAAAACAACTTTTTTTAATCAGGACTTTGACCTGAACAGCGAGCTGAAGATGGGGGTGATGAGTCTCCTGGAGGAGGTCCTCAGAGACCCCGACCTGCTGCCCCAGGAGAGGAAAGCCACATCCAACATTTTAAGGTAACGTGTTGGATAAGTGGAGCGTTTCAGCCGTCCTGGGTGAGAGAACGTAGAGGAAACGCTCAGACTCCGATCTGTCTGCAGTGCTCTTTCCCAGGAAGATCAGGACGACTCTCAGCTGAGGATCGAAGACATCCTGCAAATGGTCAGTGACATCACACTGAGAGGCTTTGAGGCTCTTAGAGGCTCTAATGTGGTTCGTTTCTCATTTGGACAGAAAAGCTGCCCCCTCCTTCACTTCATTGCGGTAAGAATTCATCTGATAAAAAATCAAAGAAAGCTCTCCCGCCTGTGACTGGACGGTCGCTCTCTCCTCTCTCTGCAGGCGGACGGTCCCAAAGTGGAGTGTTTTGAGTCCCTGTCAGCCATGGAGCTGGCGGAGCAGATCACCCTGCTGGACCACATCGTCTTCAGAAGCATTCCCTACGAGTGAGCTCCTTTCTGAACAATCGTAGTTCCTTCCAAACCTTTTCTGATCATCAGAGATTCCTCTGTGGGAATTGAGTCATTTGATAAAAATAATCCCGCCCACCTTCCATGAAGGATGTGAGGCGTCTCTGTGTTCCCCCTGAAGAACCGAGGCTCAGAAACAGAGGTCAACCCCCCACCCCCCCCCCACCAGCAGCCCCTTCACTTCACTGATCAACGCTCAGCTGTCGCCGTGTGTGGGCGGAGCTACTTTCAAAACAATGATGGTGTTAAGAGATCAGCTGTGGATCAATACAAACCTGATCAGATTAGATTCACAGGTGGAACCACGATGTATAAAATCTAGCCATGAAGAAATTATGTTTATCACTTTAAAGAAGATTTATTTTTCTGGTTAACTTCAGTAAACAGAACCCAAACATCACTGCTGTTTTGGATCATTTAACCACAAATCCTGAAAATTGTTTCCACTTTTCTTCCATCCTCAGAGTTCTGTAGCACTAAAGCATGTCGGCGGATTCTCCGCTGGAATCACGTTAATCCTGTCAATGGTTGAAGAGTTTCTGGAATCACGAGAACGGAGCTAAAGCTTCTTTTTTCAGAACTTATGTCAATAATCAGTCTCATCTTTTTCAACTACAAAAAAATATATAAATACAGTTTCTGGTTTTAGTTTGAAAATTGGGAGCTTCACCAACACTTTTATTTTGAAGATTTGTTTACTGCTGCACATTAATTATTTGTTTCTGAATTGTATTATTAGTACATTCTACTATGATTTGAAAGATATCAAATTAGCGATATTGGACGAATATTTGTAGTCACATTTTTGGGAGCTGATGGTGAGTATTCGAGTACTCCGATAATCCCGTCTCCGTGTCTGGGTTCATCAGATCATTCAGAGACTCTCCCGGTATGATGAGCTTCACCGTCTACAGCTGAATGATGGCGCTCTCAGCGGTACTTCTGTCTCTCTGTGACTTCCTGTCCCGAAGAGGGAGAAATAAGGATAAAATTAGAGGAACTTTTATTATTGTTTTGATGCATAAAAGGAAAATATAAAGTTCCAGAGAATCAGATTCTCCTGGTTTTGGATTTTGGTCCCGGAGTTTGGTCCAACCGGCGCCTTAAGACCCACCCCCCTTTATCCCTGGGTCTGCCTGTAAGTGCGCAGCAGCTGAACTGGATCACTTCTGTCTTTGATTGATATGATCAATGCAATCAGGACAAAATCAAGTCAGATTAGCTTCAGTTTAAAGAGAAGCCTTTGTGTAGCAAACTCAGAGGGCCCCAGCAGAGGGCCCTGGGGTCCTCCTCTGCACGGATAAACTGATGGGTGAGATCTGAGCTTTCATGACGAGTCGTCAGATTGTGTTGTGATTCGATGGTTCACATGTATGAAAATCAAACCATCACGTGACCTAAAGACTGGTTCTCTGTCCTGCAGGGAGTTCCTGGGTCAGGGCTGGATGAAGATCGACAAGTCTGAGAGGACTCCGTTCATCATGAAGACCAGCCAGCACTTCAACGACGTAAGAACAACCAGCTCTCTTAGTGTGACGGCGCCCCCTGCTGCTCATCAGGAGTCGTCAGCTGAGAAGCTGCAGAATCAGTTTGAATTATTACTTTCTTGGAGCCCGCGGCTACTTCCTGCATGTTTAGTAACTTTCTTAACAGTTGTGGAGTCTGTCTGTGATCATGGTTGCCATGGAAACATGGTTTGGGTTCCAAGCCAGTGTCGCTGACCGACCAGCAGGTGGCAGCGTTTGCTGGAAAGTCTCCTCTGTAGCATAAAAATAGAAGGCAGTAATGTAAGCTGCAGTCTGGAGAGGGAAACGACTTCAAACGCTTGATGCTCCTCCTCCTCAGATGAGCAACCTGGTGGCGTCTCACATCATCTCGCACACGGACGTGGGCTCCCGGGCCAGCTCCATAGAGAAGTGGCTGGCCGTGGCCGACATCTGCCGCTGCCTCAACAACTACAACGGCGTGCTGGAGATCACCTCGGCTCTGAACCGCAGCGCCGTCTACCGGCTGAAGAAGACCTGGGCCAAAGTCTGCAAGCAGGTGTGGGCGGAGCCACCGAGGCTGCAGCCGGACCGCTCGGGTGCGCGGGGAGGACTCAGCTCTCTGTGTTTTCAGACGAAGGCGCTGATGGACCGGCTGCAGAAGATCGTGTCGTCAGAGGGACGCTTCAAAAACCTCCGGGAGACCCTGAAGAAGTAACCGCCGCCGCAGGAAACCAAAACCAACCAGGTGTTCCGTGGAAGCCGACTGATGCTTGTCCGGTTTTTCAGCTGCAACCCCCCGTGCGTCCCCTACCTGGGCATGTACCTCACTGACCTGGCCTTCATCGAGGAGGGAACGCCCAACTTCACCGAGGAGGGCCTCGTCAACTTCTCCAAGATGAGAATGGTGAGGCGAGCGGGAACGCTGGAACTCCTGCAGGACTTCTTCAGACTGAAGGAGTGTCCAGGTCCAGGCCTCGAGGGCCGGTGTAGGTACCACATCTACTCGGGGTGTCAGAACGGCTCGGGGGCCTGCGACGACTGATGACGTCTCGATATTTGATTGGCTGTGATGACGTCTCAATGTTTGATTGGCTCTACACCGATTTGAATGAGCTGAAACAGACATTCAGTCCAATTATTTAAACCAGACTGCTCACAATATTTTTGTCTATACAGTCATTTGTTTTTTCACATTGGAGAATTAAATTTGTCTTGCTAGTAGGTCTCCCTGTTATAAATTTCTTCTTATTTATTGAATGATATTAAAATTTGGTATAACAAATGACACCAGGCATACCTTCAAATTCGAAATACCATAATTACGAGGGAAAAAAACTAGGTTACAAAATGAAACGTAAAATGAAAACAAATGAACAGAACCCGAGCAGAAAGGACTCGTGTAGTGCGGACATGTAGCAATGTCATTTTGGCTGGACATATTCCGTGTGGCCAAAATGCATTTCCATCACCTTTTCATCAGCAAAAATGAATTCAATTTGTTGAACCCGAGCATGAAGCGCCCGAGCACGTCTCAACTTTTTTTTTTTATTTTATTTATTTTTTTTTTATTGAAAACAGATAACATACAGTTAATAACAAAGAACATTAAACTGTACATCAATTGTTCAAAATAAACGCCAGGGGGATACATACAAATAAAATTACATCAAATTATACTGCTGAGCAAGATGACATGTTTTAATTGCTTTTTTGTTTGTACTGGGGGAAATAGACTGCATGTAAAATCTAATTTGGGCCGATAAATCTAAAAAATTGGGAGCTTTATTATTAAATTTAGTTTTATGAATATAATACTTGGTCAACAAAATCAGGAGATTTATCAAGTAAAATTGAGATGAAAGCTTATTATCATAATTAAAGAAACCAAATAAGATGTTTTTCCATATTAAAGTAAATTGTAGATACATTTTTGTTTTTATCAGATTTGTTAGTCTATCCCAGATTATTTCAGTGTCCGAGCACGTCTCAACTGCTAAGTAGTTTGTCTAAGTGGGGTTTCCGTAGTGTGACGTCATCGGTCGTCGCAGGCCCCCGAGCCGTTCTGACACCCCGAGTAGATGTGGTACCTACACCAGCGTCCTCCACGTTTTCCAACCAACCTGCCATCGAAGCTCCTTATTGGCCAAACACACCTGATCCAGGTGATCAGGAAAAGATGAGGCAGGATTCTGGAAAACCAGCAGGAGGTCGGGCCTCGAGGCCTGGATGTGGAGTTTGAGCTTCAGTCCTTGAAGAGACCCGAGAAAGTCCGACAGAAACGGGTTTAATGTGACGTCAGAAAAAGACATCTCCTGGTTTCCAGGTTTAAACCAGCAAAACTGACTTAAACTCAACTTTAAATCCACCAACTGTAACAGAAAGTTTCATGACATTTATTTTAGGAATTTCCAATCTAACTATTTTTACTCTCTTTGATCGTTCACAAATCCAAACAAATGAATGAAATCCTCCAATATTGGAGATTCTTTTAAAAAGATTTTGACCTGTAATTTAAGCAAACATTATTCTATGTCATGTTATTGTCACGTACTTTAAAGGGCTAGTAATGGGGTTGTAGGTCATTTTCGGTGTTAACTGTATTTTGCCTTATATTTACAATTTCCAAATGTTTTGGCGTGTTTTGAGCAAGAAATATTGAAATAAAACGGCTTTTTTGCGGCCAATCCATATGCAAATTTCCACTTCCGGGAAAACGCTCCGTTTTGGTCACGTGGTGCGTGTGACGTCACATGGGTCAACACAGCAAGATAACTTCTCCTTTGCGTGTCGGAGCTAGCGATAGCGGCGATATTTAAAGGTCCACAATTCTGTCTTCAGACTCAGATTGTGGAAACATTTGTTCTGAAAGTGACGCTGATTCAGAGGCGCCGGGTGTTTGTGGTTTGAGGACTGAAAAACCCGATCAATTTGAGCCGGCAGTGCGTAAAGTAAGAGCTCACAACGGCAATGACACTGACGCTGAGAATGCCGATTTAAAGTCGTAATTTAATGAGAAAAGAACCAAAGCTGTCAGTTTATCAGAGCCATGCTGGAAGCTGGAAGACGTGGAGCATCTCGTGAAGCTTTATTTACAGATCGGTTTGAAAAACAAAGAAATTCTGAACCTTTTGGCGACTCGAAATCAAATCATCATCAATGAAGCTGACTATCCGTGTCGGTAATGCAGAGTTTCATATGCAAAATAAAGAGCTTAGAGACATGTTTGCAGGACCGTCCGCCACTTTATTATTCACTTTATTCACATACCCGGAAGCTCTTTCACCACCTTACTGCATGTCTCTGACATGCGCAGAAACCAAAGGAGAATGTAAACAGAGCTCCACGTGAATCGTCCCGTTTCAACACAACAACAACAGGGGATGACAACAGTCTGTCACGTTAGCTAAAAACACTGAAAATTCCAAAAACGATTCCTCTTCAGATGAAAGCATCACACAGAAATGAATGAGATCTGAAATGACTGAAGTGGACAGCTGCGCGTGTCGATGGTTTCATCAACGGAGCTGCAGAGATCCTGCAAGCCACCATCAATGATTAATAAACTACAAATCAAACAAAGAAACTTCCAAACATGTGCAATGTTTTAAACATTCAGTTTACCTGTTGAAATCAGAAGCTTTTCACAGTTTAGTCGGTCTGGTTCTGCTCACAGTGTTCATCGCAATAGGCTCATTTCGATTGTAAATCTCGTAAATTTACGACTTCAAAAATCATAATTTTATTTTTTTTCTTTTTTGTGGCCCTAATACTCCGTCGTACCATAACACCGACGTTTATAGGATTCAACACACATACACGTATCTGCAGACACGCTGGGTCCGCCTGCATTCTGCTGCTGGCGCTGTCTTACCCATGTGACGTCAACGCGTCACGTGACCCAAATCGAGCCGTTTCTGAAGCTGGGCGAAATTTGTCGTTGATTTTGTCAAATTTTACAAAAACCTGCGTTTGTCAACGGTAATTATTTGTTATTTTTGATACATTAGAACATATGGAATATATCTGGATATGCATTTTAGCTTTGTCCCTGCCCATTACTAGTCCTTTAAGTCCGATCCAGAACTGATAGCAGATCATGTTGGTCACACGTAAACACGTTGCGATGCTTGTCTGCATGTATTTCAATTGCCTCCAAAGCTGAGGGTATTTGTTGTTTTAAGGGATAATTGTAAAAACAGGAATCGATTATCACTACAATTATTTTAATTGCAGCTATTAAGCCACATATTTTCAGCTTTCAAAATAAGAGCGTCCAAGAGAAAAGTTCATATAGATATTTATATTGTAGAGATTACGCCCAAATCATCACTTTCTTATATTTTTATGGTTTCATCTGATCCTATTTTACCTTTATTTTCTCACAGATCGGACACAGTTATGAGTCAAACTAAAGGGGAGCAACGTTAGAAAATACTGCAGGAGTAATTAGTTTTACTTTAATCAAACAGACTGAAATCATGTTACTTTTGTCCAGCTTGCAGTGATTTTCTGAACACAGAAATTTTACTGTACAGAAAAAAATCTTCTGCATCTCTGCGTGTCAGGCAGGAAGCCGTTCCCCCTGACAATGACTCGGTACCGGTCCGGGGGACAGGAAGTATCCATCTGCTACGTTCTTAAAGCGTCTGCACCGACCGCTTAATGAAAACCACCAAACTAGCAAAGTTAGCAGAAGACAAATGTTTGTTTTGGCAGAAAAGATTCAGAGAGGAAACAGAAAACGAGCCTTTGACTTCAAAATAAAATAAATTTGCCTTTAACAGATAAAAACCAGAAGTCTTTAACTCCAGATGTGGATTCTCACAGAACATAATGATGCAGAATATAAAGTTACTGGCTGTTTAATTAAGTTAAGTTATTCAAACGGTGGATTCATGTTTATTATATTGAGAAAAATACCAGTTTTAGTGAACTTTCTTTTCCTTTTTCATATTTATCCACCACACAAATGAAACTGGAGTTCTCATCTCATCTTTTTTTATTATTTTATTTTGATTTTCATATTTATACAAATGAAACTAGTTCTCATCTCATCTAGTGGGAAAAATTATATTTAAGTTTGTAGTAAAGCAGCTACAGAAGATAAACTGGAGGCTGTAACATGAAAATCAGACACCAACTTCAGCCTCGTTCAGGCCGATCCGTAAAAGAGACTCAAATGTTTTCGTCAGTTAAAGACATAAAAAGCTGATCATGTGTTTCCAGATTTCCCACATCATCAGAGAGATCCGTCAGTTCCAGCAGGCGCCGTACAGGATCGAGCACCAGCCCAAGGTCTGTACGGGGACATGTGGACCAGCCGCCGTGATCCATCAGACTCTCACCCCGGTTCTGCTCTCAGGTGACCCAGTTCCTTCTGGATAAGGCGTCAGTGATGGACGAAGACGCTCTTTACGAGCTGTCGCTGAAGCTGGAGCCGCGGGTTCCTCCCGGATGATCCGTGGACGCTCCGCCAGCGGCGCGGGAGACGGAGCGCCAGTCCCAGACGGTTTTTATGCTTAGAAAACTCAGGAGAAACGGTGCCTTGTAGACGTTCAACGTTAGACTCATATTCAGTCGACACTTTATCATAGATGAAACTGTTGGAACAGAACATACATTGTTAAAGTCACAACAGAAACATTGTTCTGTTCAAAGTTCTCTGAAACAAATCAGTTAACACTTTTGTCGTAGTTCTGCAAGGATTTGATTGTTCTGCAGTTCTGCACTGCTACCAGGTGGGGGCGCTGCTGTTTCTCAGACTTCACGTTTCCTGTTTATTTCCTGTCAATCTAGTCGTTTGCTTTAGAAAAGACACCAGAACTGCAACGACTATTCTACATCTCAATGGTTTTCAAAGATTGATTTACAGACATTTATTCAAACGTTAGGGAGGTGTGGCCCACAGGTGCTCCCCCCCCCCCCCCCCCCCGCCCCCCCTGACTCGACCCCATCACCCTCTAATGACTCGACCCCATCACCCCTCCTGACTCGACCCCATCACCCTCTACTGACTCGACCCCATCACCCTCTACTGACTCGACCCCATCACCCCCTCCTGACTCGACCCCTTCACCCTCTACTGACTCGACCCCCTTCACCACCCCCTCCTAACTCGACCCCGTCACCCCACTCCTGACTCGACCCCATCACCCTCTCTTGACTCGACCCCATCACCCCCTCCTAACTCGACCCCATCCCTCTCTACTGACTCGACCCCATCACTCTCTACTGACTCGACCTACTCGTCCCCCGCTGCCTGCCCTGCCCCCGCCCCCCCTTGGACCCTTCCCCCCAAACTCTCCTGACCCATCCTCACTGGCTAAGCGGCCACTACATGCCCCTCCCCCCGGTCAGAGCTGGACAAGAAAAATCCAAGAAAACACACTTTTTTCAAAATGGCGGCTTTTCTGTTGTTTTATCTCCATAGCAACCATTTTGTTTTATAGTCACCTGCAGGTGACGAACAGGTCGATGTGATTTTTAGACGAATCTGCAAAAGTAAATTTTTTTATTTCCTTGGCAACTGAGATTTTTTGTAACCACGCCCACACTCCTAATATAATCATACCTTATGTTACATAGTTTTGATGAGCTAACGATTCATGTATTACATTTTTATAACATGTCAGTAAAAAAATGCAACAGAGGAACGCCCCTTTTGCTCGCTCGGCCCGCCAACGCCGTTCAAAATCTACAACTTGTAATTCTACCTTTTTTTATAAAGGATTTAGGAGGTGATAGATGGTAATTCCTAGGAGGAGTTGTAAAGCTGGTTGGCTGTGGCAAATGGTGAACAACAACCAAAGGGGATCTTTTTTTTTTTATTGTTTAAAATTTCAAGACAGCGGCCTGTTCCTTGAGGTCAAAGGTTAACCTGGTGGCATGTGTGTGAAAATTGTCAAATTTTACGCTTTAGGAAAAATAAATAAATAATTAAATCCTTTGTTATTCTGGAATAACTTTTATTCTATTGCAGTTGCAAACTTTTGCCACATGGGGGTGCTGCAGCTCATACGTTTAGGTTAATTTGTCAAAATCTGAAATATTTTTGTACATTTGGTTTAGTTTTGCACAGTTTAAGAGCCTATTAGAGTTTAACACCAATTTAGTTTAAAAATCAATTAATATTCAAGTTTCTGGTTAAATGACGGCAGCACAGATGTAAACCAACAACCAATACTCAGAAAACGCCCGCCTGGAATCGTTTTTTCTTCAAGAATAACGTTCTTCAGGCTGCATGTTGACATTTTACTCACTTAAAAACATTTTCAAGTGACATTTTTTGTAAATTTAATGTATTATCCTGCTTGAGAACTGATCCATGTCTTTTCACTTTTTAATATTTAACACTTTGTACATAAAATCTACATTTTATAAGGGAGCAGACTGATGAAGACATTTCTTCTAAGTTTATTCGGGTTTTATTAGTTCAGTGTTTCTGTAAGTTCTTTATTTTTAATCTCTATTTCAATATGTTGTAAATAAAAAACAAAGAATTGTGCTCTGTAATCTAAAGAATATTAATAGAATTTATAGAGAGATTAAGTTGTTTGACGTCCTTTAGGGTCACAGATCTATTTATAGTTTTATTCCATTCCTGATGTCGGGAATCTTTACATTCATGCCTGCATTTGTTGTTAAAACTGTACTTTTAGATTTTTCCGCAGCATTTCTCTGTATTGTACAGATCTTCACCATCCTGGAGGAAATAAACCGTTGAAAACACGACGTTTTCACAGCAGTTTTTAGTTTGATTGTTTAAAATGTGATGTTACGTTAGCCTAGCTTAGCCTCACAGGAGGGGGATTTAGTGCTGTGGTTGCACACAGATGAATTTACAGAATTAGCTCAAAATTCCGTTCTGGTTTCATTCTGCTTTAAAGCTCTCCATCTTCACTGAAGGCCCGGTCCCACAGGATTTGACGCCCATATCACGGGTAAAAAATGTAGACGCGCTGTCTTTACGCATGTTTGTGGAATAGAAGTGAAACAGACACTGGAGTCCATTCCACTGCCACTCCACTGCCAGAGCACTGATTAATCACGTGTAAGCGCGTCCTCCCATGCTTAGACGCTCTAAGCCAGGGGTGTCAAACATACGGCCCACGGGCCGTATCCGGCCCGCCATATGGTTTAATCCGCCCCGGTTATGAAGAAAAGAATATACGAATTTTCAAAAAAGAAATCAAGTTTCTATCCATTCCTGTGGTGAGTTATGGTGCTTTAAAGAGATGACCGCAATGCGCAATTCCACCACTAGGGGGAGCAAAGGAAACTCAAGAAATCAAGAAATACTTGGATGAATGTCAAACCATGCCGAGTTTTGGTTAACGCCAAAATGTTTGCAAGTTTAACCCACTGGAACCAAGGGCCTAAAACTCTGTTTGTTTACTTTTGAATTTACTTCTTTCAATTTAAAATGCTTATTTGGTTTCATTTTACTCAGCGCAACCCCATCTATGCGATTCTGCCTTTATTTAGTCATTTTTCCATGTTCTATTCACACATCAGACATAAAATCAAGCAAAAACAGAAAATTCCATCTGGAAAAATGGGATTCCTTTTGCTGTGGAAACCCCAAAAATGTTTAACAAACTGTTTTTACAACATAGACTGAAAGTTTCAGGTGTAATTAAGAATAAATTTAGTCAACAAACTAATAAACACATTTTTGAATGAAAAAAACAAATAAAAATTTCTGGCGAAATTCACAGATTTCTAATTGGTTCCTTAGTTGGTAGAGGAACATGACAGACTCACAGCTCCATGATGAGACCTTTCACATGTTCTCATCCAGACAGTAACAGTACTTCAGTCTGTCTGGAGCTTCAGCTTCAGGCAGACCAAAAAATAAGAATTTCTCTCCTCAGAGCTCTGCTGTCCATTTGACTGTTCCTGGAATTCAATTTTTTCTCTCTTTTCTTTTGCGTTTTTTCCTCATAAACTTTCCTTGTTGTGTTTGTGAGGAATAATAAAAGGTTTTAGGGAGAAGTTAGATCAGCTGGACTTCAGGTCGGCTGGAATCTGCTCTCAGGTGGGGGCGTGTCTGTCTGCTCTGTTGGTCGCCTCTCGTAACAGCGGCGGGCGGGACTTTAACAGAGAAACACAGAGTTTCTGTGATTTTTTTTTTTACATTGATCCCCGCTTGGGGACAATCGTCATTTTGTTTATTTTTAAATTTATTTCGTTTTTAAGCCCTAAACTGTTCAGTGCAGAAGACATAATTTTACAATGGACAGGTAGCATAAAGTGGCGACATGGGGGGAGGTGTTTGTTTGGTTTGTGTATCGTGTTTTCACATTTTTTTAATAAACTTCATCATCAAAAACTTAAGATACATGCATAAACAGAGAGAAAAGAAAAAAAAATGAACAAGAGGGCCAATAAAAAGAGAGCATTAAATGGTAAAAGAGAACGCTGAATAAATCCCAAAATGAAACATAAAGTAGGACCGATGGTTTACCAACTATCCAGAGGATACTTTCAAATAGCATACAGGTTCTAATAGCTTTTAGATTTACAGAATTTTTAAAAGAATTGATATATTTTTTAACATCAATAATGAAAACTGGTAAAAGGGATTAGCAGATGTATTTATGTATATGAAATTTAGCTAAGAGAAAAAATTAAATTAAGTAAATAGGTTTTATCATCTTCCTGGTATTCAAAAAATAAAAATTTAAAACAAAAAAACATCAGGAAAAATGTGATTTTTAACCAAATGACTTGTGCCGGTCCAAACGGCAGAATAAATGTGTGATGGTTTCATCATTGTTGTTACAGAAGGAGCAGCTGCTGTCTATGTCCTTAACAGGACAATATTTATAAATTAATCTGAAAGAAATTTCTCTGATTTTATTAGTCAATACCTATAGGGCAACATCTAAATGTAAATGATTGATAATTCCATTCCATTGGGGGAAGAGATGATCGTTTGCTGGAAAAACCCTCGAATAGATTTAATACATGACAGGTGAGCGGAGAAACAGATTTAATCAACATATAAGATATAGAGTTAAAGAAACAGCAGAAGAAGAGAGTTCTGAAACCAAGAGGGATTTAATTAATAATAATGAGGAACTCTCTAAGTGAAACATTTCTACAAATTCAGGACAGGAATAAATTTGGGTCATTTGGGTTTGATTAACTGATTAATGAGATTAATGTTACTATTAAACCAGTTTTCAAAAAATAAACTCTTTTCTTTTGTATGATGGAGCTGTTTTCCCAAATATAACAAGTATGAGGAGAGAAGTTGTTTGTAAACGATGGACCAGAGTAACTTCTGTCTATGAACGTTGGAGAGCTTTATAGAGATTTTGAAGATGTTATAATTACAGACCAGAAGAAATGTTAGATTTCTTAATCTGGAAAAAATAAAGGAGGGGATTATATTCCATAACCAGTCTTAACCAGTTTATCCTAAACGTATTATTCTGTGTCGAGAAGTCAAAGTTGAATCCACCTCATTCAACTGAATCGATTAGAACAGATTTTTTAATATAATGAACTTTATTCTTCCAGACACAGTCCAGCAGGATCCTATCTGTCTTTTTCAAAGTGACGTCATCCACGAGCAGCGTAGGAGATCCTGGACAGACCTTCAGCTTTGTAAAGAAGGATTCTGCCTTAAATCTCTCTGAAGCCATAAATAGAACTGTTTTTGCTGTAATGGAAGAAAAGTTTGCAGAGCATCTAAGTTTGGAGTCTGTAGTGATAATAATACCGAGATAAGTGACTTGATACTTGAATGTTACAAACGGAAACACTGGCAGAACATTATAACTCACATTTGTTTATGTTAAGATGGAGGCTAGAAGCTTTAGAGCAGAGGTCTGCAACCTGCGGCTTTTGTCTCTCCATGGTGGCTCTCTGGATGAAGAAAAATAAAATTTTAGTAAATTTTAAAAGAAATTGGCAATTAGCTGTTATTTTAGCAATATGCTAACGTTTTTGGCTAAGTTTTCTGAAATATGTTATGCTAATTTGGAGTTTATCTAATATTTTAGTAAAATGCTAATGTTTTCAGCTAATTTGTTATCTACTGAATTTTTTTTGATAATTTAGAATTTAGCTTCTATTTTAGCAACATGCTAACGTTTTTGACAAAGTTAGCTTTCTGAGGAATTTTAGGCTATTTCTGGATTTCAGCTAGTACTCAAACAACAAGCTAGCTTTTTTGGTAGATTTGGCCTCTAAGTCGTTTTTTATGCTAATTTGGAGTTTAGCTAATATTTTAGCAATATGCTAACATTTTTAGCTAATTTGTTATGTACTGGGGGTTTTAGGCTAATTTTGAGTTTAGCTTTTACTTCAGCACCATGCTAAAACTTTTGGATGATATAATTTACAGAAAAATTTTATGCTAATTTGAAGTTCAGCTAGTAATTAAGCATCAAGCTTGTTTTTTTACTACTAAAGTTAAAAACGTAAAAAAAAACCTTTTTGAGAGATTTTAGTTTCGTTTTATATATTGTTTTACTTTTGTTCATGCCAAAAATAGACATTAATTACATTTATTGGAAAAAAAACAAAAAGAAGGTTATGAATGCGAATCCAAATTTCTTAAAGGTTTACATAAGTCAATGTGGCTCTTCTAGGTTTGGATCAGTAGAAAACAAGCCCAAATGGCTCTTTTACTCTTAAAGGTTGCCGACCTCTGCTTTAGAGGAAGATCTAATTAGTTTTAAGGCAACAGAGACCTGAGAAGCATCATTCAAAAATAGGGTGGTATCATCAGCCAATTGACTGATTCTCTGTGAAATATGGACAGCAAGAAACTGAACTACAATGAAAAACTGGACGTCCCTGTCTAATGCAGCAGAAGTCTTTGTGAGGTTAAAAGTTAAAGTTTGATAGAGCTGCTGTTGTTGTTGTACAGAGTTTTGAAGGTATTACTAAAGTTTGAACCAAAGCCACATTTATCCAGAACTTTAGAAATGAACTGCTGTTCCACAGAGTTTGTATCTCTGAGGTCCAGAACCAATCCAGTCTGTTTTTCATAAAGCCAGATTATGAAACTCAGAGAGGACTAAAGAGAGATAATCAAAAGGTAAACGGTCACGAAGCTGCATCATCAACCATGACTGCTGCCACCGTAGATCGGTCAAAGTTACAGTAAAGTTGCAGTGAAGATAAAAAATCCTGGAGGGTCTGAAGATGACGATATTTGGCGTAAAAATTGATCAAATTAACGATACAAACGATGGAGGAGAAATGCCACGACAGACACCTTTCTATATATCAGGGGTGGGCAATTGTTTTGACTCGTGGGCCACAAAGGGTTCTAAAATTTGGCATAAGGGCCGGACAAGGAGCAGATGGAAGGAGAGATTGGGTAATCAACCTCATAAACTAAAAAATAATATGGAATTTAGAGAAAAACATGCTTTAATTTGGATTCAAATTCACATATATTCATTTAAAAACAGAAAATTTGGGAGTTTTAATTTCTAAATTTTGATTTTTGTTCTCTTTTGGGTGATCCAATGGGTTGATGTTCTTCAGAGGAAAATGTGAACTCAAAGAAATGCTGCATTTATGTGGTGTAGGAATAATCCGAAAGATCACCATCTGACTCAGAAAGGAACACACACGAACGTCAGAGAAACAACACCATTCATGGGAAGAAACCAGAAATACAATGAAAAGAAAACAATAATTAAAGCCGCAAGCGGCGTTGGATGGCCCGCAGTTGCTACCCGGCCCCCCTTCTCCCTCGCTGCCCGCCCTCTCCCTCGCTGCAGCCACTGCCGCCGCACGCACGCCGCCGCACGCACGCACGCGCCTCCGCACGGGCCGCAGCTGCCCTTGGTGGTGACCTTTGACCCCGAACTCACTTGCTTAGCACTCACTGTGGAACCCTAAGTCCCTCCCTATGCTTTCTGTATAGCTGGTCTGAGATGAATGTGAGAAATTGATGAAAAAAGCACTTTTTTCAAAATGACGGCTTTTCTGTTGGTTTTATCTCCATAGCAACCATTTTATGTTTTGTTCGTCTGAGGTCACCGAGCAGTTTGACGTCAAGATCATAAGGATCGGAAAAAGTACTCTTTGGATTACCTTAGCAACGGGAGGTTATTCGATAATCACGCCCACATTCCTTATATGGTCATATTCTATGGTATTATGCCTGTTACGGCTTAAGTCTGGGATCAACATATTAAAGTCCCATAGGAATGCATTGAAATATGAGTGTGTACTAAGACTACGCCACTTTTGCGAGCTCGCCACGCCCACGCCGTTCAAAATCTATAGCTTGTGGTACCATTTTTCCTTTGCCAATGACTTCCCATTGATGCCAACGGCGTTAGGAAACGATTGAAAAAAGTCCCTGCAAGTGATATGTGATTGAAGCTAATGCTAATGCTAGTTTTTTTGTAAATTCACGATGTTAGCAACTTCCCAAGGTCAAAGGTCAACGAAACTTTAGGGGTTGTTGAAGGCTCATGCTAGAGGCATGTGGGTCAAATTTCGTGACAATCGGACAAACTAAAGGTTCGTTTCACCTTTGCGAAATCCCAAATTTTCAGATTTCGAAACAAAATGGCCGCCAAACAGTAGGTCGTGGAGCCATCCCACAATAATGTAAAAAATAGCCATGGTTATATCCAACAAAGTTATGTTGGTTTCGTTTGCGAAATGCGAAGTAAAAAATTGAAATTGCTGAGTCAGCACTTTTTTTCGCGACGGTTTTTTGCGTACCAGAGGCGCACTGTACGCATTTCGGTTTCGTAAGTTATGTCATTTCGTGCAGCTTGGGCCTCCGGACGCGCGAATACCACTTTTACGCAAATCGGGTAAAATATGTTCGACCTAGCTAAAACCGTGTCCGTCGCGACCTCGCAACATGCACGCCATTTCATATTCTACAACTTCTAATTGCAACATTTTCCCCCAGTAGGTTCCCATTAATGCCCAACTAAGTCACATAACAGTTGATAAAACCCCCTAGGAGGTATTTCCTTTCGTAGCTCGTAGCAAACGTGCTTTTTTCGTTAATTCAAGATGGCGGCAACTTCCCAAGGTCAAAGGTCAATCAAACTTCTTGGGTGTTTGTAGTCTCCGGCTATGGACATGCTTGTGAAGTTTCGTGAAAATCGGACAAACAAAAGTGTCGTTTTCCCATATTGATGAAAACGTGAAAAACGCCATTTTTCAGTTTTCAACGCCACATTGCCGCCAAGGCGTGGGCGTCTGGCCATCCCATAATGATTTCAAATGTTCTTGGGCTTATCCCCAACACCTGTCATCGGCCGTTTTTTGCGTTTTCCGAAATATTGTTTTTGTCGTCCCATAAGCGAAAATCGGCCCATTCATTTTTTTTTGCGGGAACGCTCGCCGTGATGTCATCGTTTTTGGCGGGGTAACGCGCACTATGCCAAAAATTCATTTTCAATTTTCCCTACGTGTGGTGCGATTTTGAGGTACTTTTCGTTCATGTGGCGGGGGTGTAATTTTCGTTCAAAGGCGCAGAAATTTTACGTTTTTTCACTCTAAGCAAAAACAATATGGTCCTTGCAGTCAGTAGACTGCTGCTGCGGGCCATAATTAGGACTTTTGATTCAGTGTATTTTAATTTGGAGGGCCACATTAAGTAGCTTAAGGGGCCGCATGTGGCCCCTGGGCCGTAGTTTGCCCACCCCTGCTATATATCGTCATATCTCCCAGCACTATTACCAATAACTGCTTTAACTTCGTCTTAAATTTCGTTTAAAGTTTCTTTTTTGCCTCATTGGAGGTGAATATTTGCCCCTTTTGGCTTTCCCGCCACAGTTTCCGGGGCTTTTCACGAATCCTCAGGTTCTCCTGCAAAGATCAAGGTCAAAGCCGTCAGAGATATCAGCATTTGTGATCTGCGCTGTGATTGGCTCAGACCTGCTGGTGTCCTCCCTGATGACTGGCCCCTGTTATTTTTGGGGGGGTGGAGCCGCTGTGAGAGGAGATTGAAAAGTTCCTGAGGGGCAGACTGGGGTCAGAAGGCAGCAGCTTTCAAACAGGTAAGGCCTCCCTATTTCTCCCATCATGCATCTCTGCTTTTGAGAGTGTTTGCTGTGGTTTAAACGAGGGGACCTGTCGACGCCCTCAGAGGCGTTTTGGGGGTTTGAACGACGCCGTAGAAGGTCACGAGGGGTCGGATCCGCATGATGAAGAGTGTCGGTTTGCAGAACAGACGTGTGATCTCATGACCCGGCCTGAATGTCATTGTGTGAATGAGCCAGACGGGTCTCGGGTTGGCACCGGGTCCTGGAACCTGGTCTAAAAATAAGATCCCGAGTCGTCCGTGTCCGACCCGCGCGGCAGAAGAGACTCATGTGACCGCGGGAGTCCAGAGCGCCGGTCTGATGAGCGCGTCACCTTTGGTCCGGATTACCAGCAGCTTCTATTTTAAGGCGCGTGTGAACGTATCAGCGGTGTCGGGTGGAACCGCCAAACGTTCTACGCTCAAAAACCTGGATTCAGATCAGAGAAAGTTCTGCTCCCAGCTCAGCAAAACAGAACCGTCAGTTTCCCTCCCATCATCCTCTGATCTGGATCCAAAGTTCCCAGTGGTCTTTCATCAAGATGATGCAGTTTTTAAGACAAAATCTAGAAAAAAATCTCATTTTCTAGGATGTAGTGTCTGCAGAGCGGCAGGAGTTCATTTGTGAAGCAACGCCGTCCCACTTCCCATCACCGTTGTTGAGAGCCGCTTATTTTCTACATCACAAATTTGATCTTTGATTTTTTTTAAGTCACTCTTTTTAAATGAAGTCATCTTAAGTTGCTCAGATCTACGTGTTTTTTTATCCTGGGCGTGTTTACATTAGAAGTGGGGTCATCTGGACCCCATTTGGCGCCACGCGTGCTTCTGTTACAGACGCCCGTGTTGGTCGTCTTGAAGGCAATCATCTGCACAGTTTCACTTCCTTTAAGTTTCAATCATCGAACCGTTTTCAGTTTCTGATGTGAAACTTCATCTAAAGACGAGAATCAGTTATAAACACGTAAAGATTCAGACTAAACACGTTAAAACGACGTTTTTTTTTAGGCGTTTTTTAGGCTGAAAGTTATTTCAGTTTCTGTTGTTTTCCTCTCACAGAGAAAAACCTCGGATTTTTAATTTTGTAGAACCCAACAGTTCCCATGGAAACGACAAGACAAACGAAGGTCTGAACAACCATAAAGGTTTTAGTTTGACAGGAAACCTTCAGCGGAGTCTGAACCCAGAACCCCAGACGAGTTCTGAAAACGACTCGTGAAGTGAGGTTTACCGTGGAACCAGCAGAAAATAAACTGAGCTGCCAAATTCCAATTTTGACCTAAATGTGGATTTTTTTTTAGACATTGGAATCGATGGTAAATCGCTCCCTTCTGAAACCGGCCTCTAGTGGTCATTTGAGGAAATGCAGCTTCTTTTTTTCCTGGTTTAAGTCTAAAAGACCAAACAAACGGATCAGGAATGCTGGCTGTGTAACAGAAAGGATGCGGATGAAAGGAAAAAAAAGATGGAGAGGAAAGTCCGTCACGGAGAATCCTGACGGAGCAGGAGATCATCCTCTCCACTCATCCTCAACGATCAATAAAGTTTTAGAATGTTTAAATAAAGTTTAAACATTTATAGCACAGGTCTGTAATAGTTAAAATGACCGATAATCAGTCGGTTTGATTCTTCCTTAACCTCTTTCACTCTTGAAGACGGTGAGGGTTTCAATGTGTTCTTAATTTGCCCTAAATGCCCCATTTGCTCTGGATGATGTCAGAGGGGATGGTTGTCTGTGATGTCAGAAGGTCGTCGTTTCAGAACTATGTAAATGTGTTTTTACGTTTTATTTTGGTGCTACTACCAACGCTAAACTCCTTATTTAACTTTTCTGCTCATTTTCACAAACTTCTGATAAAAAACTCGCAGAAGTTTTCATGTTCACATTTTTGAGGGAAATAACAGGTAAATAAAGTCAAAACTTAAATGTTGATGCTGAGTTTAGTTCATTTTAAGAAGATCTCAGGAGGGAAACAAATGTTTTTCTTTATAAAATGTAAACATTCTGCTTGAATTTATTTTTAAAATAATCTGAAAAGAAGCAAAAACTGACTTTTTCTTTTAACTAAATCCATTTATTTTTTCAACCTCAGTAACTTTTGGACTGAGAATCTCCGGTTAACCGTCGGCGTAACGATGGCGAGCTCCTTCGGCCGTCTGATGTCCGGTCGCGGTGCGGCGGCTCTGCTGGCCGGCCTCGGCGCCGGAACGATGGCCACGGGCTTCCTGGGCAGCGAGAACGGCTCCCTGGTGGCCGAGGCCAAGAAGAAGCTGTACCCCCCCAGGTAAGGAGGTCGGCGCGGGGACTGAGCTGAAGGTCACTGCAGGGGATTCTGGGAAAGTGAGGGTGTCGAGTTTCAGCTCCGTTGCTTTACACGTCTCCTGCTCTTTTGGTTCTGATCCACATTCAATGTTTTCATCATCAAATATCAAATATCCGTCAGCAGAGCAGCTGCTGTCGTCCCTCAGCGGACCGGCGCCGCTTCAGCTTCACTTTCTTCCTCTAAAAAAACAAGAATTAAAACACGAACCCAACGATCCTTCAGTGATAATAACAGTGATGATCTTCACCTCCTGAAGCTCCGATTTCCCCGACCTGAGGAAGCACAACAACTGCATGGCCTCTGCTCTGTCTCCGGCCATTTACGCCAAGCTGAGGGACAAGCTGACCCCCAACAACTGGACCCTGGACCAGTGCATCCAGACCGGGGTGGACAACCCCGGCCATCCCTTCATTAAGACCGTGGGCTGTGTGGCCGGAGACGAGGAGAGTTATGAGGTAAGAAGATGTTCGACCATCTCATCACTCACGTCATCCACAGCTGAGCAGCTACTCAGTTCCTCTCAATCATAATTATGTCATAAAACACAAACCCTTCAAAATCTGAGCGTTACTTTGATTTACAGCAGAAACATTCTGCACTAGCGTTCATCTATCAAAGGAGACGTCGGCGTCTGATTCAGGCCGTGGAGCGGCTACACGGTTTAGTGGCTACGGATGAAGAGATTTCACAGAGGAGCTGTGGATCCAACATTTCTGCATGACGCGCTCAACGTTTGATGAGCTGTGGCGCCCGCCTCGTGTGGCGCCCAAGACGCTGCACGGCTGAGCGTGGTTTGAAAGCATTCACACGATAGAGATTCTCCTGCTCCTTTCTGTACGTTTTAACATAAAAACTCAACTTAATCTCCTTGAGGACATTAATTATTGTATTTTTGGTTTTCATATCTAGTTTTATAAGTATTGAGCTAAATATATCCCATAGGAAATGAAAGAGAAAGTCTTTAAATTCAGTATTTTAAGACTAGCAACAAGCCTTCACACACATATATAAATGTATATATAATGGGTTATGTTTTCATCTTTTATAGCAGATTGAAAAAATTGACATTGAGCTGTTAAGGTCAGCATTATGCTATCCTATTAGTGTAATTTGGGATCAACCGAGGGGTTTTTTTTTATGCTAGTTTAGCTAATATTTTAGCAACATGTTAACATTTTTGGCTAATTTGTTGTCTGCTAGGGTTTTTCGGCTAATTTAGAGATTAGCTTCTATTTTAGCAACAGGCTAACGTTTTTGGCTAATTTGTTGTCTGCTAGGGTTTTTCGGCTAATTTAGAGATTAGCTTCTATTTTAGCAACAGGCTAACGTTTTTGGCTAATTTGTTGTCTGCTAGGGTTTTTCGGCTAATTTAGAGATTAGCTTCTATTTTAGCAACAGGCTAACGTTTTTGGCTAATTTGTTGTCTGCTAGGGTTTTTCGGCTAATTTAGAGATTAGCTTCTATTTTAGCAACAGGCTAACGTTTTTGGCTAATTTGTTGTCTGCTAGGGTTTTTCGGCTAATTTAGAGATTAGCTTCTATTTTATCAACAGGCTAACGTTTTTGGCTAATTTGTTGTCTGCTAGGGTTTTTCGGCTAATTTGGAGATTAGCTTCTATTTTAGCAACATGTTAACGTTTTTGGCTAATTTGTTGTCTGCTAGGGTTTTTCGGCTAATTTAGAGATTAGCTTCTATTTTAGCAACATGTTAACGTTTTTGGCTAATTTGTTGTCTGCTAGGGTTTTTCGGCTAATTTAGAGATTAGCTTCTATTTTAGCAACAGGCTAACGTTTTTGGCTAATTTGTTGTCTGCTAGGGTTTTTCGGCTAATTTAGAGATTAGCTTCTATTTTAGCAACAGGCTAACGTTTTTGGCTAATTTGTTGTCTGCTAGGGTTTTTCGGCTAATTTAGAGATTAGCTTCTATTTTAGCAACAGGCTAACGTTTTTGGCTAATTTGTTGTCTGCTAGGGTTTTTCGGCTAATTTAGAGATTAGCTTCTATTTTAGCAACAGGCTAACGTTTTTGGCTAATTTGTTGTCTGCTAGGGTTTTTCGGCTAATTTAGAGATTAGCTTCTATTTTAGCACAGGCTAACGTTTTTGGCTAATTTGTTGTCTGCTAGGGTTTTCGGCTAATTTAGAGATTAGCTTCTATTTCAGCAACAGGCTAACGTTTTTGGCTAATTTGTTGTCTGCTAGGGTTTTTCGGCTAATTTAGAGATTAGCTTCTATTTTAGCAACAGGCTAACGTTTTTGGCTAATTTGTTGTCTGCTAGGGTTTTTCGGCTAATTTAGAGATTAGCTTCTATTTAGCAACAGGCTAACGTTTTTGGCTAATTTGTTGTCTGCTAGGGTTTTTCGGCTAATTTAGAGATTAGCTTCTATTTTAGCAACAGGCTAACGTTTTTGGCTAATTTGTTGTCTGCTAGGGTTTTTCGGCTAATTTAGAGATTAGCTTCTATTTTAGCAACAGGCTAACGTTTTTGGCTAATTTGTTGTCTGCTAGGGTTTTTCGGCTAATTTAGAGATTAGCTTCTATTTTAGCAACAGGCTAACGTTTTTGGCTAATTTGTTGTCTGCTAGGGTTTTTCGGCTAATTTAGAGATTAGCTTCTATTTTAGCAACAGGCTAACGTTTTTGGCTAATTTGTTGTCTGCTAGGGTTTTTCGGCTAATTTAGAGATTAGCTTCTATTTTAGCAACAGGCTAACGTTTTTGGCTAATTTGTTGTCTGCTAGGGTTTTTCGGCTAATTTAGAGATTAGCTTCTATTTTAGCAACAGGCTAACGTTTTTGGCTAATTTGTTGTCTGCTAGGGTTTTTCGGCTAATTTAGAGATTAGCTTCTATTTTATCAACAGGCTAACGTTTTTGGCTAATTTGTTGTCTGCTAGGGTTTTTCGGCTAATTTAGAGATTAGCTTCTATTTTATCAACAGGCTAACGTTTTTGGCTAATTTGTTGTCTGCTAGGGTTTTTCGGCTAATTTGGAGATTAGCTTCTATTTTAGCAACATGTTAACGTTTTTGGCTAATTTGTTGTCTGCTAGGGTTTTTCGGCTAATTTAGAGATTAGCTTCTATTTTAGCAACAGGCTAACATTTTTGGCTAATTTGTTGTCTGCTAGGGTTTTTCGGCTAATTTAGAGATTAGCTTCTATTTTATCAACAGGCTAACGTTTTTGGCTAATTTGTTGTCTGCTAGGGTTTTTCGGCTAATTTAGAGATTAGCTTCTATTTTATCAACATGCTAACGTTTTTGGCTACTTTAGTTTACTGAGGAATTTTTATCTAGTTTAGAGTTTTTAGTTTTGGGCTAATCTAGAGATTAGCTAATATTTAGGCAACAAGCTAGCCTTTTTAGGCTAATTTCAGATCAATTGTGGGTTTTTATGCTAATTTCAAGCTTGACTCATAATTTAGCGACACGCTAAATATTTCTTGAGAAACTGACATGGATTGAGGATTTTTAAATAATTTTACTCTATAAGTTTTTCAGAAATTTCGATTAACTCCAGCGCCGTTTCATACTTCCAATCTTTTAGCAAACGTAACATTTTGCAAAAAGCTTCAACAACTTTCAGCGGATAGCATTCATGCTAACATTACTGCAGGAGATCCAACTTTTGAAGTTAGAAAAAAGTGTTTCCAATGCAGTTTGTGTGATTTCGATGCGCCTCAACATCCAGCTCCTCCAAGAACAAACACTTGTTTGTGATAAAGGCGATTTTTTTTTTTTTTTTTTTTTTCCCTCAAAATTAATGTTTACATTTATCAAATTTATTATCACAAATCCGATTTGCATCACTTCACAGTGGATGGAAGCTCAGCTTGTGTCGTAAAACTCCAGTCGGTGTTTTTATTCTGTTCTTTAATGTTTCACACCTGAAACTAACGGATAAAATGTCGTATCACTTCTTCTCTGGGTGTTTCCTGCGTCCCCCGTACAGGTGAGACCGCCGGTTAGGACTTCAGCTTCCTTAACTGATCTGATCTGATCTGATCTGATCTGATCTCGTCTTCCATCACCTTTCCTCTGCCGATGCCTCCAGGTGTTCGCTGAACTCTTCGACCCCGTCATCAAAGACCGACACAACGGCTACGACCCCAGAACCATGACGCACCCCACCGACCTGGACGCCTCCAAGGTGGGACCCCCGACCGCCTCCTGCCCCGTCAGCGGACCCGCATTCTCACCCGTGTCTCCGCCCTCTGCGCTCAGATCACCAACGGCATGTTCGACGAGAAGTACGTCCTGTCCTCCCGCGTCCGCACCGGCCGCAGCATCCGCGGCCTCAGCCTGCCGCCGGCCTGCTCCAGGGCCGAGCGCCGGGAGGTGGAGCGGGTGGTGGTCACCGCCCTGGCGGGCCTGAAGGGGGACCTGGCGGGACGCTACTACGGCCTGGGAGACATGACCGAGAAGGAACAGCAGCAGCTCATCGATGTGAGACGCAGAGTCCAATCATGAACAATTTATCCCTTAAAAGGTCGTGACTCCGCCCCCACACTGTAAACACGCCAACGTCTGAAACCTTAGAATCTGTTCAGTCCTTTAAAATCTACACCTCATCACTTTTTTAAAATTATTCTGTCAACAAGTCCTTGTCTAGTCTTACGAGTTGCAGCTACTCTGTTAGCACGGCAGGTTAGCATTTAGTGCTAATGTCTTTATTTCTTGAAGAAATCTCTGAAACATCAGAAACAAAACCGAACAAATTCCCTCCACTCAACGAGCATTTAAAAAAAAACATTTTAAACGCAGGAAACAATAATGCTAATGTTGTGTAGCGACTGGCTAGCTAACAGATCAGGGAAGTCATTAAGCTGTAACTGGATACTGACGAATAAAACAAAGAGCTGTAAAAACTATTTTGATCTAAATTATTCATTTCTAATCCAAAGTTAGCATTTCTAAGCTAATTTTTAGCTTCACAAATGTTTGTTTCTCCAAGTTATGTCGTTCTTTGAACTATTGAAACTCGTATTCCAATGGATTCTGAATCGGAGAAAAGCAGCTTTGTGACAACATGCTACACGTAGCTTAGCATAGCTTATCTTAACTTAACTTAGCTTAGCTTAATTTAGCTTAGCTTAGCTTAATTTAGCTTAGCTTAGCTTAGCTTAACTTAGCTTAATTTATCTTATCTTATCTTAACTTAGCTTAATTTAGCTTAGCTTAGCTTAATTTAGCTTAGCTTAGCTTAGCTTAATTTAGCTTATTTTAGCTTAATTTATCTTAGCTTAGCTTAACTTAGCTTAGCTTAGTTTAATTTAGCTTAGCTTAGCTTAGCTTAGCTTAACTTAGCTTAATTTATCTTAGCTTAGCTTAACTTAGCTTAATTTAGCTTAGCTTAGCTTAGCTTAACTTAGCTTATTTTAGCTTAATTTATCTTAGCTTAGCTTAACTTAGCTTAGCTTAGTTTAATTTAGCTTAGCTTAGCTTAATTTAGCTTAGCTTAACTTAGCTTATTTTAGCTTAATTTAGCTTAGCTTAACTTAGCTTAGCTTAGCTTAGTTTAGCTTAGCTTAGTTTAGCTTTACAGTCGCGATGTCCGAATTCCTTCATTACTCAATGCACAGTGCGTTCACCATTTTGTATGCTGTTTCGAATCGACTATTCTAAGATCGAGCGCGCTAGAAATTTCCCAGAAGTCTTTGCGAATAACCCGCACGCATCAACGCTCACTAGAAGAGAGAATTTAGAGCACAATTGTTGCAAAAGCAGAAGAGTTTTTTAATAAACTGTTCCCATTTTCATCATCAGAACACAGTGGAGTCACAAACGGACGTCATGAAATGTTTGATTGATTAGATTTTTAAATCGGTGACGTCATTTCTGGCGTTTAGAGACAAAAATTCCACATGTTTTTTAAGATCAAGGGCGCGAGATGTTTCTTTAGTAGTCAGGGATTGTCCTGATCAAAGAAATAAATCAATTAAAAACTAAATTAAAATGTATATAAATAATATAAATACTGATAATTTACTTAATTAGTATAAGAGTTTTAAGAAAATTATTAATAAAGTTCAAATGTTTTTACTGGTGTCAGGAATCAATTTAAAAAAATTAACTAATTAATCGCAAATCTGGAAAAAATTAATCGCGATTAATCTGCATTGTTTTATTTTTATTTTTTCCAGTTACAGTATTTACCAGCTACTAATTATCTGCAAGTAATCATAACATGAAATCACACGCAAAATTGTACATTTATAATGTTTGTTTTTAACCTTTTTGAATTTTCTGTATTTGAAAGAACACCTGGATCCTTATTTGGAATCATTTTAATCAGCACAACCTCTCCGATGTAACACAACCTTTATTGTGATATTTTTCCATGTTGTATTCACACAATACACATAAAATCCTCCAAAAATGGAAAATTGCATCTGGAGAAATGAAGATTCGTTTGTCTTTGGAAACCCCAAAAACGTTTAACAAACTGTTTTTACTACATAGAATGAAAGTTTTAGCTGTAATTTTATAAAAACAACAAGAATTTAATTTGTCAACAAACTAATCGAATAATGAAAATACAAAATAAGATCGTCTGACGCCTTCATTATTAAAATAAAAGATGGTTTTTGCCCAAATACTACAAAGAAATGCCGTATTATCTCTTTAATGTAATAAAATGTCAATCTCAGAAAATTGTAAAAAAATATTTTTAGACAGAATTTTATTTTGCTGATCTCACAGCTGCACGGCCGGACGGCTCCGTGCGGTAACGCGTCAGCCACAGTTTTTACAATATTTTGATTTAAATGTTTTATTTAATACTCAAATTACATCACATTAGAGGAAGTTTTTGGAGCAGCCTTCAGCGAGTTAGTCTTTATTTGTACAGTATTTCCCTTCAGGCGGCATGATGGTGCAGTGGTTAGCACATCACCGGTTTGAATCCCCCCAGGTCCAAAAACAGGCTCCACAGGTTTACTGATGACTGTAACCGTCTCTAGAGCGAGTGGCTCCGTGACAGACCCTCCACTCCACACCAGCAGGGATAGGCTCCAGCAACCCTGTGCTCTAGAAATAAGGTCAAAATTCTTAAAGATTTAACGAATTAAGCAAAAAAAAAAAAGTCAATAGAAATTGTGTTACCATGAAATGTTATGTTTTCTTAAGATTATTTAGCTTTTGAAAAACATTATTTTTCTTTCGAGTCAGAAAATTTACGGAGCCCCTAAAGGGACATCGAACAAAAAAATAATAATAATAAAGTTAAAAGAAAAATTAAAGTAAAAAAAAAAAAAAACAATTTCTAACTCGTGGCCACGACTTACGGATATGATACGCAGTTGCAGCCCATTCAAAACAACAGGAGCGGCTTTTAGGTTTCGTTTTGATCACGTGGTCGGATGTTTAGGTTTCTCCGGATCACGTGACTGATCACGTGACTTTTGAGTTTCTGCCGATTTCTGTCTGACAGCCGGCTAACAATATGGCGGTAGATCCACTACTTTTTTGGTGTAAAATCCCTCAGAATAAAATATTTTGTGGACTAATCTTTATTTTGATAATATTTCTAGCGAGAAATGTACCCGTTACTATCACGACATGCATTTATTTTGGACACACAGTTCGTAGTTTGTCTGTTTTGCTTGACTTTTCGGGCTCAAAAATCGTAAAACAGCAACGTCTGGGGTGCACGGAACAATCACGGAACCGGCGATCAGCAGGATTTGGGACCCGACCCGCATCGGTACCGGTCAAGGTTAGGGTTAGGAAGGTTCGGAGAACCCGCCCGGAACCCTTTTAATCGGGCCCGAATGACTTCTGTAAAGCTAGAACATGATCACAGCCTGACTACTTCCGGTCCAGAAGACGGTCAAACGTGATCCCGAAACGAAGATTATCAAGCATCAAATAATGTTTCTTTAATTTCTGCCTCATAAACAAACACAAATGTCGGTTATTTTAAGTGACAATAACGAGGGAGGCTTTCAGACAAAATGAAGAAAGATAAACACATAAAGTCACGTGATCCGGAGAAACCTAAACATCCGACCACGTGATCAAAACGAAACCTAAAAGCCGCTCCTGTTGTTTTGAATGGGCTGCAACTGCGTATCATATCCGTAAGTCGTGGCCACGAGTTAGAAATTGTTTTTTTTTTTTTTTTTCGATGTCCCTTTAGGGGCTCCGTAGAAAATTAGAGACGTTTTCTCTTTTTTATTTCCTGAGTTTCTCAGTGTGAGCTTGAAGGGCTTCAGGGGGTTTGATGGATTTGACCGAAGTCTCCACGTCAGAATCGTAAACATTGTTTAAAAACTGATGGATTCCAGTGAAATGCTTCATGTTTTCTGTCATTTCGATGAACTTCCTTCATTTAGGACAGAAACGTGTTTTCAGTTTTGATCTAACCGTGTTCAGTCCGACCGCCGACCCGCCCCCTCCCCATCATTCATGGTTCCATGTCCTCCTCTCCTGCAGGACCACTTCCTCTTCGACAAGCCCGTTTCTCCTCTGTTGACTTGTGCCTTCATGGCCAGAGACTGGCCGGACGCCAGAGGCATCTGGTACGCTCCCTCCAGCATCAGGATCCTCCAGGATCCCGGTGGTGAAAACTGCAGATAATCAGAGGTTTCTTCTGCTGATTCTTCTGAGGCACAACAACGAGAAGACCTTCTTGATCTGGGTGAACGAGGAAGACCACACCCGAGTCATTTCCATGGAGAAGGGCGGCAACATGCAGAGGGTCTTCGAGAGGTTCTGCAGAGGACTCAAGCAGGTGAGCAGGAAGGATTGTTTTCAGATTCAAAAATAACAAAGATGTTTCAGTATAAAGTTAAATGTGATTTTGTTTTGTTGGCAAACAGAAAATGTACTTTAACTTATCTATTACTGATAAAATGTAACAAATGTGTCGTGAGGAGTTTACAGCCTTAAAACGTCTTGTGTCATTTATAAAACACACCTCCACTTTGTTCATTTTTTCCTGTTCTGAACTTGGATCCAATTAAATTTTTCCTATGTCGCCCTCTGCTGGTGAAACCCTGTAAAAGCACTTAAAGAAGAAAGGCATTTTCTCCAATGTTTTATTGAAAATAAATGAAGGTGGTTTCATTTATAATTGTCAAATAAAAGGTATTGAGGAGAATTTTAAGAAATACATTTATTTTCTCTCAGAAAAACAAACATTTTCAGTTATTTATGATCCACCTGCTGTTTTTGATTGAGCTGCTGTCTTTATTGTGGATCAAATTTGCTCATTTTTTCTCTAAATAATTTTCTCTACATCAAACTCGTCCTGTGGGCGGAGCTTACGGCAGGTGGATGAAGTTCTTCCTGGTTTGTCTACAGGTGGAGCAGCTGATCCAGGAGAGAGGTTGGGAGTTCATGTGGAACGAGCGTCTGGGCTACATCCTCACCTGCCCCTCCAACCTGGGCACGGGCCTCCGGGCGGGCGTGCACGTGCGCCTGCCCCACCTCAGCCAGGTCAGCGCCGCAGCTTCGACGTTTGAATCCGGAGTGGGAGCGACTGACCCGTGAACCGCTCCGCAGGACGCCCGCTTCTCCAAAATCCTGGACAACCTGCGGCTGCAGAAGCGCGGCACGGGCGGGGTGGACACCGCCGCCGTCGGGGACACCTTCGACATCTCCAACAACGACCGTCTGGGCAAATCGGAGGTGAGGATGCGCGCGTCCGCGTCCCAGAGGACTCGGCTGCCGCACAGGTGACGTGTCGTCCGCAGGTGGAGCTGGTCCAGCTGCTGGTGGACGGGGTCAACTTCCTGATCGAGTGCGAGAAGAAGCTGGAGAAGGGCCAAGACATCGCCGTTCCAGACCCCGTCGCGCAGTTCAAGAAGTGAAGGCGGAGGTCAGAGGTCACGCTGCGGCCGTCTGTGGGTGGAGCTTAGGTCCACCTGCAGACGGACGCAGCCCCGTCATTCGTGAATAAATCTTTACAAACTCTGAAGTGTTTCTGCTTTGTCGGATTCAAAAGTGTCGAGCTGAAAGTTCTTCAGCCGGACCAGAACGGTCCGGTTTCACTGAAAGAAACTTTAAAAACATCTTTTCTTTCCATTATTCCAGATGGTCTTCATCTACAATTCCAAACTCCTGGAAGATCAACTCTCTAGACGGACGAATATAGACCACAATGCATTGCGTTTAAACTGAGAAAATGGTTTTACATTAGAAACTATCATCAGAACGAAGTGGATTCATGAAAAGTCTTAATAAAACATTTATATTTGAGGTTTTTACTTTGGTAAAAACAGATTTAGAGAAAATCCTGATCGTGTTTCTTATGTTAGAATCCAGAGACGGGAACGTCTCAAAATAAATCGTTTGGATTCTCTGAAGTTTTCTATAATCACATTTTACACATTTATCAGTTTTAAAAATAAATCTTTTTGTTTTTTCTGTTTGACCTGAAGACTTTTCAAGTTTAGAGCTGGAACTAATTCACGTCTTCTTGGTAATTGGTCCTCGTTGTGATGTTTACATGGCTCCGCCCACTAGGCCTTCCAAACAGGAAGTGGTTCCAGAAGCCAAAATCCCAGAATGAACCATCCTGATCTGATGCATTTTTAATATTTTTTTATCCTTTTTTCCATAGATCAAGTTACAAACTGACCAATTAGATGGCACATTAAAAGTAGGTGGAGCCTCCTGGCTCCAATAGTGATGGGGGTGTGGCCTTCTAACTCGTGATTGGTGGGAGTGGTTGTCATAGAAACGTGGACCCATTGCTGCTAACAGATGCTGATGGACCTCAGGAGGGATCCAGATGGACCGACCGAACCAGAGACTCAAATGTATGAAACCCTGAAGAGGAATCATGGGAGTTGTAGTTTTATTTACTAGCTAAAATGCTACTCGCAGACAGGATTATTTTGGGGTTTTATTCTAAATCTGACGTTTCGTCTACTAAGAACCGAGTCCTGACCCGTGAAGCAGCCGGTCAGCCGTTTCCTGTCATATTTCAACCCAATAACTCAGCGTGGTTGAATTGGACCTGCTGGTTCTGAAGAAGTTCTGAGTGCAGCTTCAGCCGATGGAGGTGGAAACATTTTAATTAGAGGAATATTTTCTTCAAAATACAAAAAAAAAAATCTTTCAACAACATTTGGAGAGTTTAGTTTCACGGACCGGCTGGAACAGAAACGGGCGGGGCGGCGGCGAGGGGCGGCGCCGCTCGCAGCAACGCGTCCAAATGTGTGGACGGCTCAGCGGAACCGGGCGGTTCCTCCGGAGAACATTCAACATTTACAGAAGTAGAACAGCAGTTTGTTTGCTTCGATGACGTTCTGATGCCACCTCCGACGGTTTTCTGGTGTTTTTCTAAAAAGAACTCAGTAGAAAGAAGTCAAAAACAACTAAAGGTGACGCCTGGAGGCCAGAGCCGCTACTCACCAAAAAGTCCTGCTTTTTTCTTTTTTTGGCCAAACAGAAACAAAAGCCTCTATGAACGATTCGAGTGCTAAACGATGCAGGAACACGAGAACGGGGCATCTCTGTGGGGTCAGAGCGGGGGCGGGGCGGGGGGGTCAGTCCACCGGCCGCTTCTCGCTGTGTTTCTTTGTGAACTCCTCGGCGTTCTTCATGAACTTGGCGCGGTCTTTAGTGTATTCCTCCGCCAGGTCGGTCCGGAGCGGGTGCTCGGGCTGCGGGGTGTTCACCAGGGCGATGAGGCACTGGATCACTGCAACACAAGGGGGAGGGGCCCGTCAGCGACGCCGCGGACGCCGAACGCGGCGGCGGGCGGGCGCCGCGACGCTCACCTTGGAGGGTTCTGGTGGCGGGCTTCCAGTTCTCCACGCTGATGATGGGCAGACACACCTGACCCTTCTCGTCGATGTTGGGGTGGTAGATCTTCGTCTTGAAGGTGATCTTTGGGGGCTTGAAGGGGTACTCTGCGGGGAAGATGATCTCGATCCGGAACGCCCCTTTGTCGTAAGGAGGACAGTCCTGGAAGGAGAAGGTTTGTTAGGGAGGTGACCTCCACGCCCTCATGAAAATGAAAGTCACCCATAACCCTGACTTCTTTAACATGACCAAAACATGCTAACGCTAGCTAGCAGGAGATGATGTTGGGGGAAAAACACCTGCATGAAGGTGAAAGTCGGCCATGACCCTGAGAATTTTTCCCCTCGTTTCCATAGCAACTATTAGCTAACGTTAGCATGGAATGACGTTTGTTATGAAGGTGAGGTGTTAGCGATCCCCCTTCAGAAGCAGGAAAAACACCTGGAGTAACCCGGAGACTTTCCGTTACCATAGCAACCAGCGCTATCCTAGCTGGACCAAAACATGCTAACGTTAGCTAAAAGGAGAACATGTCCTGCTAATTCACAGACCTCTGCCAGATAATTGGTTTCCCAGAAAAACATCTGCATGGAGATGAAAGTCGATTACAAACATTCAATGTTTCCATAGCGACCAGTAGCTAATGCTAGCATGACAAAGACGGTAACGAACACGAGGACGTTTGCTATGAAAGTAACCTTAGTTTGGGTTAGCGACACGCCGTCGCACCATGATGAAAACCAGTCATAACCCTGGCGTGTTTTACCCTCGTTTCCATAGCAACCAGTAGCTTGTGCTAGCATGGCCACAACATGCCGACAGTAACAAACGGGGGGGGCTTTGTTCATTCACAGACATCTGAAATGTTCGTCTCAAAAGTTGGGAAAAACACCTGCATGAAGATAAAAGTATGACGTGATTCCCCCCCACAAACACCCGTTTCCATAGCAACCAGTGCTATCCTAGCGTAGCAAAAACATTCTAAACGGTAGATCGCAGGAACACATTTCCTAACAATGCAAGATGCCGCCTCAGAGGAGGGGAAAACACCTGCATGGAGGTGAACGTTGGTCGTGACCATGACGCTTTTCTCCGCTCGTTTCCATAGCAACCAGTGCCATCCTAGCATAGCCAAAACATGCAAAAAACTGAGACGTTTCATGCTACTCTGGAGACTTCTACAAGACCTTTGGGTTAGCAAAAAATCGTCTCAACGGAGGGAAACAAAACAATCCCCATGAAGTCTCGTAAACGTGACTTTTTCTTTATTTCCATAGCAACCAGTAGTTCATGATAGCATGACCAAAACATGCCGTAACGGTACCGAACAGGAGAACGTTTCCTGCTGATCCACAGAGCTCTACGAGGCGTTTGGGTTAGCGATACGTCACCTCGATGGCGGGAAAAAAAAAACCACCTGTACATGAAGGTGAACGTCTGTCGTAATCCTGGGACTTTTCCCCCTTGTTTCCATAGCAACTGGTAGCTTATGCTAGCATGACCAAACATGCTAACAGGAGGACATTTCCTGTTGATCAGTAGACGAGATGAAACTGTTTGTTTTGAAACAGTGCGGCCGCCATCTTTGTTAGAAACCAGTTTCAATGTGACACTAATTTAAAAATGAATCTGCAAAAACGCCACAAAATGTAACCATGATTACTTTATTTTGACTACTGTAACTCTTCCAACGTTTACCAGATGAATCAGCTGATTCAAGGTGGCGCCCTCCACTGGTGGGATGTCATTTTTACACTTGTTTTTTCCCTGCGACGCTATAAGAAGATTGTTCAGGATCTGGATTAAAACATTTACAGTTTCTCTGTTCCATTGAGCTGAATCTGCCTGGTTGTCATGGTAACGTGGACTCAACAGATGTTTCACCTGAACTGAGGTGAACACCGACTTTACTTAAGTCTTCTGAGCACTTAAAGCTCGGATATTGGGAATAAATGAGGAAAACGAAAGCAGAGACCCGCCGGGGAAACCTACGGGAACGATGAGGCCTTGCCAGGTCAGGATGTTCGCCTCGTCCGCCTGGATGTTGCGGAAATGCTTCATCCCAGACTTCCGGATGTCTTCGAGTTCCTGCGTCAGAGAGGAGAGACGGTCAGACACAGAAGAACTCGGCTCTCCTGCAGACCTTCAAACTGCCGAGGATGATGAAACTGGAAAAAAATGTTTCAACGTTTGTGACTGAAGAGGTCAGAACATCATGACTGATACCAGTGGGGCGGTGGCGAGCAGTGGGAGGAGCCATCTTCTCTGCAGGAAACAGCGGTCAGAAAAAAAAAGATTCAATCTGATCAGAATTGTTTGGGTTTGTTTGATCCGAACGAAACAGGAAATGATCCTGATTTTGATCTTCTTCCTCATTTAAAACACACAGATTCTAAAATTAAATCTAAAAAAAAATCTTTCATTAGAAGAAAATAACAAAAACTTCAGATGGAAAACTTCACATTTCTACACCTATTAGAAATTATCCCTTATAATAAAGGCTGATATAATAGATAATGTAAGATTCATTGATGTTTTTGGTCATAATCATTTTCAGTTTTTATTTCTTGTACTTCTGTAAAAATACTCTTGATATAAATTTGAATTTGGACTCTAAGTTACTGATCTCCATCCAAAGTAATTGAATATTCATTGTTATGTTTCTCTTTATGATTTTTTTTATTTTAAATAGGAAAAAAATAAATGAATGTAATATTTAAAAAAACAATCCAGATGTTATATTACATGTTCTAGATAAACTGATACGTTTCTTCCAGTGGAAATCTGGTCAAATAATGAAAGCATAAAAAAACAAATTCATCATTTAGTACAGAATATTTCATTTAAGTTTATGAGAAAATATTCTTGAAATTAGAAACAAACTGGGGAAACTTCATCATATGGAACTTGAACTAGGTAAACATATTCAGACAGATTTTCTTTTTTTAACACATAAAACTGTTTTTAATTTTTTACTACAGTTTGACGTTCCAGGAAGTTCTGGAAAACCCGATCCCTGCAGGAACGGGAAGCTCCGAGGAGATCTGGACTGTCAGGGGAATTCCTGACTCAAAGTTCAGGATGAAAAACCAAAAGTGAAAGAATTTGTCTTCCAGAGTGACGGCGTCACCTTTAGGAGATCTGAACCCTCCACAGTTCACCTGAAGGACTCCAACCTGACAGAACTTCCCGCCCAAAACGGTTCGGTTCCTCTGGATTTTTCTAACAAGCTCAGAAAGATTCGAGTTAGATCTGCTTAATGAGCGGAGGGAAGAATAAAGGAGGAGATTCAAGAGATAAGAAGGAAAATCTTTTATGAAAAATCAAAATAAAGAAAAATAAAGCTGCTTTGCTCTCAGACTCAGTTCTTCTTTAAGAACTTTAATACTGCAAATAGGAACAATTTTCTCAGATGTTGCCTAAAAGAATCCAACTGGAATCTTTAAATAACAAATGACTGATGTTTTTAGCTGTTAATAGACTCACATTCATGTCATCGGTTCCATTTTTTCCTGCATTTGCTGTGAAAACCTACAAAAATACCAGTTACTATTTCATAGATGTTGATATTTGTTTATAAAATTGGAGGTAGAAACTATTTAAAACAGGCTGAAGCGTCACATGAGATTTAATCAGACGAGAGATTCTGGAAAACATGAAGAGGAAACAAGAAATGACTTCTGACTGTGCCAAACCCATCAGAGCAGGACAGGAAGACCGGGCTTTTATTCTGAAGGTTTTCTGGACATTTCCTTTTCTTATCTATTATGGCCTTAAAATGTCAACTTTAAAATAGATTTTTAGTTCATAAATTAATTGAAAAGTTAAACATTTTCCTTTATTTTCAAAGTTTTTTATTTATTTATTTTTTTTACCCATAATTCATAGGTTTCTGTTTCGTTTCTTCTTCGTTCCTCGATCTGGTTATTTCAGTCTGAAACATCTTAAAGTTTGTTCTAGATCCAGATTGTAGCTTAAACTCGACAGACGCACGAGGCTCCGTCATTTTGCGCCCTCCCGCAGCTTTTGCGGGATTTGCGGTGTGAACGGCCGAAACCTGAACCGAAGCAGATTATGTATCTGCCCGCTCAGCTGAGGCGTGACGTCACGGGGCTTCGTGTTTGCCGTTCGGGTGTTTTTCCCATATTTCCGCCGGCGTGCGCGGACTCACGGAGCCCGCCGCGGCTCCACGTGGAGTGGAGGCGCGGAGCGGCGGCCGGCCGGCCCTCCTGCCTCCCTGTCACCGACCACCGGCCGTCATTATCCCGTCGTTCCCTCGGACGCCGCCAGTATTCGGTGTTTTCCCCGCGCGCGCGAGAACCCGCCCAGAAACGTTACAGGCGGGTTTTAAAGTCTGTTCTGGTCGAATAAAGTACTAAATTCGTCTTTCTTACCTTACACAATCTCCTGGACGAAGTCATTGTAGGCTGATTCCGTCTCCTTCTTCCTGTTTCTCTCTGCGGCGACTCCCTCTGCTCCTTCTTTTCACCTCACAGTGACGGGGACACGCGCTGGAAGTACCGCCCTCTAGCGGGCAGGAGGCCAACAGCAGGCGGAGCGAATTCCACCCAAACGAAACTGAATCGAAGCAAAAACGTTTATAACTGAATTAAAACACATTCAGCGAGGCATCTAAAACGAAGATAAGAGACAAAATACTTTAAAATGATTTTAAAAATATTCCAAAATCTGTTTTTTTTAATGAACGCACAGGAATGTGAATCAGAATCAGCTTTATTACACCCAGATATACCCAGAGTACACCCAGATAAACAATAAACAAAATAGCTTTTATGGAAACATTACAAAAAAAAAAAAAAAAATCAAAATTAAAACAAAAATGAAAGAAAAACTCGAGAATGAAATAATGTTTCACAGACAAAAATGATTTCTGTCAAGAAAACACAAAGCAGGAAATAAAAAAAAAAAAAAAGCACCAGATAAGTAATGTGACGTCTAAGCACAGAACCATACACACAAACACACAACATCAAACCTGATTGTAGTTTAGGCCCGAGCACGAACACACAAACTCCACAACATTTACTGAAGCGTCCTGTCAGAACTCTGATCAATGTTCAGTCTGATAACAGTCACATGATCTGTTTGTAGTTTAGTTTCTCTTTTGTTTTTCCATTTGACAGCTTTAGGGACATCTAGACTTTTTTATTATTATTGTTTTAAAAAATAAACTTTATTGTAGTGGTCAGCACTATCGCGGTAAGAAGTCTAAATCCCAGCTGGGATTCTTTCTGAAGATTTCCTCAGAAACTCTGATTTCCTGCCACAGTCTAAAAACACTATTCTTAGGTTTGTTGATATTTGTGTGTTGTCCAAACAGGAACACAGTGGAGAAAAGGATTGTTTTCTTCTTGTTCAGAACAGATAAATGTCGCCACCTATTGGCCATAAATGGTTATTACATAATTAAGGATGGTCATCAACATTAGAATCTGTTGTTCTATCACAAACACTGTGTGGGTTAGAACAATAGAAGGTATTTTTAATCAGTAATATTTACTCAGTGCATGTGTAATAGTAATCTGACACATTTACAACTCAAAAAGAAAAGCTCAGCAGTGATTTAATGAGTCTTTAACCAAGTTAAATAAGCTTAAAGTAAGAATCTGTCCCTGTTTGATGATCAAAACTTTCAGATTTTTTTTATTTTTCTTAAATTACTGAATCTTTTAATGTTTTGTTTTGTAGATCCCATCACTTCACTTTAATTTTTTTTCAGTCTGAAGAAGTGTCTGGTTTGGAAAGTTTCGGTAATTCAAAAATGATTTGTCTCTTCCGAGTCTGATTAAATATCGACTGACAGTTTGTTTATTTGTTCCTTCATTTTTTGGGGCTCTTCAGAACTACCGAGGCTGCAGGTTTCATTTGGAGTCTGTTTCTAAAGTAGAAACTTGCAGTTTGCTTCTATTTTTCACTACAGACTAAAGAAAGAAAAGCGTTTCGCTTTTCTGATTGTCACTTTTTTATTTTGAAGAGAAGAAAATCACAGCAACAATAACAATACAACTAGAAAATATGGATTTAGAGTTTAAAACAGCCCAATTAAATGTTACAAGCAAGATATTTTTGAAAACTGGCACGTAAATCCAAATTGAGACCTTATAAGGCATTTTAAAATGTATTTAATATCTTATATTTGTTTCATAATTATAAATGATAATGTCAGTAAGCTTATTTATATAACAACAATAATAATAATAAACATTTTTACACTGTAGATTATTTTAAAGTATTAAATGCTTAAAATTATGTTTGTTATTCAAACAAGAATCCTCAAAAAAATAAAAAATATTAATAAGTTAATCACATTTATGACTTTTGAAATAATAAAAATAACATATATATTTTTTAATTACTGATAAACATCAATAAATCGTCTTTGAGTCTAATCTAACTTCTCTGTTCACGCGGTGGTTTCCTCGCGGGGGGGCGGGGTGGACCGTGACGTCACAGCTTTTCCAAGATGGCCGCGCGAGTGCTCCAGTGAAGCTAACTTACAGAAAACTAACAAACGTTTGCCTCGCGCTCGGAGAATGGCACGAGCGCCTCTGCTCGCGTTTTCCCTCTGAAAGGTCGAGGTCATGGAGTGAGACTGCGCAGGTGAGAAAGCCGCCATTTTCCCGGGCTGGCCCGCCGGCTGTTTGTCTGCTAGCTTGTTGTGGAGCTTTACCAGGCTAACTTTAGCCTCACCTGCGTTAAGCTCGTTAGTTCTGGGGGGGGTCATTTAAGTCCGACCGCTGCGCACTTAAGTGGTTCAAGACATCGGAGTTAGATTTTTATCGGGATTAATCGTATCGTTTCACGGTGTTTTGTTAGCTTGTTGTTGGAGTCTGTCTTCACTTTCCAATAAACAAGTCGCTCGAGTCGAAGTCGGACTCGGTGGATTTCGCGCATTTTAAGCGAAGAGAAACGGTTTGATTTGGACGTCAGTGGCGTTAGAGTGACGTGTGCAACCCGTGGAAATCAGTGAAACTTCCCGTTACACGGCAGCCCAGAAGGGCCAAATTCAACCGAGGAAAACAGTCCAACAAGTTGAATTTTCATAGAATCTTATTGAATAAAGATAACATTTGAAAACTAAAATATTCTTAATTGTTGTCGTATTTTCTAGTGACTATTCTCATTTATGTTGGACTCTTGAAACGTTTCACCCAAATGTTTTCCTTATCTTTCTGATAAATCCAGATTATGACGCATACATTATGAGGATGTCATGGGTGCTGCAGCAGTTTCTGTAACCTGTTGAAATCAGTGACCCTCTGGTATGGAAGCCCTGAAGGGTGAAACTCAAAATACACGAACAGGAAAAAACTTCAAAATTATTACTTAATTTTTAAGAAAATTAGCTTCAATAAAGTGTTTATTTACTCCACGGCATTTTAACCGTATCTTTTTTTAACTTTCTTGTTTGTTTTTGTTCTATTTGTTGTCTTTTCCGCCATGTTTTCTGTGGTCTCAGGGGTTCTTCATGTTCTGCTTTATTTTCAGGGAATTTTGGAGATCCAAGATAGAAAATGAAAATATAGATTATAAATTGCTATTTTTCTGAACAATTTATTTTACATTTATACATAAATTAAGTTTGATTTGATGAAAATCTCCTGCAGATGAGGATGAAGCTCAGAATCAACTCGAGAGAGTTTTACCTCTTATCTGTTTTTATCTCTTCTCTGTCAGAGACCAAAGTACTTTATTTATTTATTGATTGATTTATCGTTTTGTGCTCATTTTCTTCAAGTTGTTATTCTTTCTTCAGGTCGACTTGCTTTGTTCTGGTCGGTGCAGCTCTGACTTCCTCTTTCTCGGCTATTTATAACCTGACAAACACTCGGTTACTGAGTGAAGGAGGCGTTCACGCCGTCTCTGTTATGAAACATTCCCGTCCTTTCCAGCAGGGCAGTAAAAGTCCGGTTCTCCGGGTGAATCAAACATTCTTGAAGCATAGACAGAAGAAGTTAGACCAGCTTTAGTCTTAAAGCGTCATCCATTAACTGGATTCTCAGAACCCGAGTTTCCAGATTTCTGCTCGAATCTTCCTCAGAAGTATTTTTAAACCTTTGCCTTCTTTGATGGATCTGTTTGATCCTCTGGAGGTTTAAAAGTGTTCCTCTCCACCAATCGGGAAGACGTGTGGCCTGCTTTCAAGTGGAAGGGGTGTGGCCTTCCAACAGGCTGTGGATTGGTGAGAGAGGTTGCCATAGAAACTCAGACTGTCTTCTACCAATCATTGTTTAGCGATATCTGGTTCCAACACGGTGGCGTCCATATCGGGAGAATACGGACTTGATTTGGTTGGAGGTGGAAGTAGACCAGTTCTCATATACAGTCAATGCTTCTGACTTAACATGGTTATTCTATCAGGATGACTTTCAATCATTGACTGTATAAGAGAGAACTGGACAAAGTGCTTTACTTCTGGTTCAATAAAATGAAGTCGATTCAGTCACCATTTTCTGCAATACGAACCCCGCCATGTTGGAACCAGATGACATCAGTAAGCAGTGATTGGTCCGTCTGAGTCATTGTTTCTATGGTTACCACTCTGGCCCATCAGGAGTTAGCTTGTTGGAAAGCAGGGGTTTCTCAGTCCAGTTCACATATACAGTCTATGCCAGGAACTCGAGGCCCGCTGTGTCCGCATGATTTCCACATATCCAAGCTCTGCTCATGACAGATCACCTGGTTCAGGTGTGTCCAGCCAGAGCAGGTATGTTGGAATCCGGTGCTTGTGGTCTGGAGTCTGCTGTCCCTACGCTTGGATCACGGGAGTCCATGAGTGTGCTCTTCTCTGAAGTCTGCCTCCAGTGGTCATCTGAGGAACTGCATCGTTTGCATCTGTAGGTTTGGTCAAACGGATCTTAAAACGTGAATTTACAGCTTGAAAAACATTTCCAAACCTGATAATCGAAATCAAACTATTTAAAAACTATGGGAGGAGGTGATCGTCTCCTCTCTGAAAGGAGAATCAGGGAGGAAACGCTGGACCTCCTCAAACAGCTTTCACTCTGCTCCTCCAGCAGCTGTTTAAGGTTAAGAAAAGTCTGTTGATCTGCTCCGAAGCATCCTGACGGTCCCGAGCAGAGCTCCTCCTCCGTGATCCTTTCTGACCTCCTCCCGCTCCTTCACAGCTCATGAAGATGGAGCCGCTGTAGAGGAGTCTTCCTCAGTCTGATGCTGCCGTCGGCCCGCAGGACTGGACGGATCCGGTCCTCTGGAGCAGCGCGGCATGGACAGCTTCTTCAAAGCTGCCGTGTGTGACCTGGACAAACTGCTGGACGACTTCGAGCTCAATTCTGGTGAGAGAGAACTGAACCTGGACTCAGTCGGGCCTCAGAGTCGTTACGCAGGTAGAACCTCAGTTATTCAGCTTTGAATGGTTACGTTACAGCCGAAAAAGCAGATCTGAACATCAGAATCCAATCAGATCAGGTGATTCCTGCTGAGCATCCCTCATGGTGTTTATGGAGCTTTTGTTTGGTTCTGTCCCGCTGCTGCTGCGGTTCTGGACCCTCCAAAACCTCGCACCCTGTAGACAAATTTTGTACCCCATGATGACATCAGACATTTAAAAATGAATGGAACCATGTGGGGAAAACCCAAATGGAGATTATTATGGGATGACAACAGGACCCACGACTCGGCAGTCATTTTCAGACAAAGTGTGAAATGTTTACATTTTCCAACAATATGGGACAATAACTCTGATTGAATAATCTTCACAAATTTCCCACACCAGGTGAAGTCTAAAACCACTGTAGAAGTTTGGTTGACCTTTGACCTTGAGAAGAGGCCCCCCAACTTTATTAAAAAAAAAAAAAATTCACCTTTAGTCGCTTCAAAACATTTAAAGTCCTGCTGGGGATTCCATCGACTCCTCGAGCGCGTTTGTGAAGAAAAATGTTACAAATAAAGTTTGTAGATTTTGAATGGCGTTAATGTGGCGAGTTAAACAAAATGGCGTTCCGCTGTGGAATGATTAAATGAATCTGTTCAGACGAGTTTGGAGACGCGGCAGAAAAACTGAAAGCTTGTTTCCCAAATTCTGTTCGAACACGGAAAAATGATGCAGCGAAAACCCTCAGTTACCATGGAAATCTAAAAATCTACTGTGGCTGATTCCACTAGAAATCTCATCAACCTGTTCGTCACCTTCAGGCGACCAGAAAAGGAAACGGTTGCCATGGAGATAAACCATCAGAAAAGCTGTGGTTTGAAATAAAGTTTCTTGACGTCACCTTATAGCTGTGACTGTTTCAGATTCTATAATGTTAAACGGCTCCATCTGCTGCTGCTTCACACAGAACCGGGTTTGTCAGAACCGTCCTCCTCCTTTATTAAGGTGGAATGAATCTGTTTTCTGTCAACTCTTCTACCTCCAGACGAGCTCGAGTGCCGGCCGGCGTTCCTGAAGGCCCCGCCGTACCCCTTCTCCTCTCTGGGGCCGTCCTCGGAGCCCCCCGCCGTCCCGCCGAGCCTCCCGGACCTCAGCGCCATCCACTATGGTTCCGCCAGCAGCTGCCTGGACGGCGCCCGGATCTCCGGCTCTCAGGACTGCGAGGTCGGAGGTCGTCCTCTCACGGGAGTCGACCTCCTCTCCTCCGTGGATCACGGCGCGACCAAAAGCTCCGCCCCTCCCTGCCCGGACCGCGCTCTGAAGCCGGTGTGCGACCTGGTGAACGACGCCAGCTCCGCCATGCTGGTCCGGACCAACAGCCACGAGGCCTTCAGGGAGCTGGAGGCGGCGGAGACGCAGCAGGAGGAGCAGGAGCAGGAGGAGGCGCTGCTGGTGGACTTTGACAGCCCCGTTGTCACGGAGCCCAGAGGAGCAGACGGCGGCGGCGGCGGCGAGGACGGTCGGAGCTGCTCGGAGACGCTGCTGGAGCTGAGCGGCTTCTCCGCCGCCCTCAGCCTGCTGGACGTCATCCTGCCTGCAGCTGCGGACCGAGGACCCGAGCTCCCCGAAGACTCTCCGGCCCCCGCAGCCCCCGCTGACGGGGAGCAGCTTCGGGGGTCCGACCCGGACCTGCCGGCCTCTGCGGCCCCCCAGGAGTCGGACCGCGCCGCCGCCGCAGACTCCAGCTCAGAGAAGCGTGACGCTGAAGCGGCGTCTCCCGCGGAGCTCCGAGGTGAAGCTTCTGACGGAGCGCGGGGCCCGTCCAGCCCGCCGCCGGCCGCGCCCCCAGCCCCCGCCGGTTCTTCAGAGGACGGCAGCGAGGAGGAGGAAGACGTGTGCGAGAGCGCCGAGGCCGACGCCCTGATGGAGTCCAGCGCCCGGGAGGATCGGAGCGCCGAGGTCCGACTGTCCCCAGAAGGACAGCAAGTCCTCATGGAGCCGGCGGCCCCCCCCGACCTGTCCCCCGACCGCTCGGAGACCAGCCCCCTGGACCCCCCGGAGTTTGGGTTCGAGTATCTGCCGGAGAGCGACCAGGCGGAGCTGCTGGTCACAGACGAGGAGCTGGACGCGTTCCTGAAGGCGCACGCCGAGGCGGAGCAGGGCGCCGCGGCGTCCTACTGCGGCGGGCTGGAGGAGCGGGAGCCGAGGATGTGCGGCCAGGAGAGGCAGGAGGACGCGGAGGGCCGGGCCTCCCCGGAGAGTGACCGAGTCTGCGTCTCTGCAGGTGGAGGTTCTGATCCGGGATCAGAGAACTCCTGCACGCCACGTCCTCTAACCAGCCCCGATCTGCAGACCTCCTATGGAGGCGCCAGGCCCAAACTCCCACACCACCTAACCTCCAGACCCCCCCCAGCAGGAGAGGACGAGGAGGAGCGGGTCGCGGCGCTCGCTCCTCCTCCAGGATCAGCGGAGAACGAGGACGGCCCCGCAGAGGAGCGCCCCAGCCCTCCCTACCCCCCCCAGGAGCCCCAGGAGTACAGCGTGGGGTACGAGGAGCTGTCCGAGCCCCCGCCTTACCCCGGCGAGCCGCTGGCGGACGCCGCGGCGGCCTCGGCCAACTGCAGGAGAGACGCGGCGGAGGAGATGGGGAGCAGACAGCCCGCCTGGGTCCCGGACGCAGACGCCCCCAACTGCATGAACTGCAACCAGAAGTTCACCTTCACCAGGAGACGCCATCACTGCCGCGCCTGCGGACGGGTAAGCTCCGCCCACGTGATTCCATCGTCATTCAGCCTGATGAGCGTGAACCGATCAGTTCAGATCAGCTGATCAGTTCAACCGACTCTGTCCAGAACTTTAATAGAGTCTGCAGATCTGTATATGACCTAAATACATTTAATCACTTTTAAATCTGGAAGAATGAATAGTTTCTATACATTATTTACCGTCAAACAAATATTTTTGTTCAAAGTTTTGTTTAAAATGGATAAATGAAGAAAAGCATCACGTGATTTAGGGTAATGCTCCGTTTGGCCAGCAGGTGTCCTCGTTCAGCACAGAATTCCATCACCAGATATATTCTTGGAATATTTTAACATAACTAGATTTGCAATTCCCTGAAGAAATTGCGTCTGATTGCTGAAAGCAAGACCGATCTGAAATATCTTCTAGCTGCAAGCGTTAAAGACCTTCCGTACGACGCACGCACCAAGTTTCGTGCGCATAGGTCAAGGACTTTTGGAGATATTAGAGGAAACGTCAGGAATTGGCTGTAGCGCCACCTACGGGAGCACCGTTGTGAAAGTTGTTGCGCTTACTTATCTTACACTGTGGAAGAAGTTTTGAAAGTTTGGTGAAGTTATGTGAAACTTTCAAGGAGCTGCAGTGTTGCAACATTACAATCTCTCTGTCTTATTTGCATAACGTGTCATGCAAAAACCGTACGGAACTACGCAAAACGGATATTACCATTGGATTTGGGGTAGTCCAAATAGTGTATGAGCAGAAAACTGTAAAGATTTGTCAAAGTACGTGACACAAGGAGTCAAAAATGTGTTTTGCGAAAAATCGTAAATTGCGAAAAAGTCTTACACAATAGAGATCGCTGATGAATATAAGCTATTATATTACTATCCAATGAATCACAAAGGAGTTAAAGGTAGTGCTTGGACAAATGCTCACGGAGAATAAGGCCTATACACTTTAGTAATCCAACTGACCACCTGGTGGCGCAATAGAGCCAAAATTGATTGAGCATTTAAAGATTGGTCTGAAGTATCTACCTACAAAGTTTCATACCAGTTGATCAACTACTTTTCAAGATAATAGGGTTTTTAAATTTGTCTAATGTATTTAGATAGGGGAAGCAAACATTTTTAAAAATTCATATAAAATCAACTGTGACTCCAAATGGTACGAAATCTTAGGCCAAACATCTTTATGGACAGCTTAACAAACTACAAGTGGTTGCATGTTCATATCTACAAATATTTGGAAGATAAGACACCATTTCCAATTTTAGCTTATCATTCATAAGTCACCACTAGGTGGCGCAGCAGAGCCCTTTTCTAGTATGTTATACAGGTTCCCTCTGACAACATATGTGCCGATTTTTATGCAGCTAAGTTTAGGAGTTTTTGAGATAGAGCTTTAAACACCATTTCCTTAATTATAGCGCCACCTATTGGAATATTTTCATGAAACTTTTCATACTTCTTTATCACTGTAGGATGAAGCTATGTTGTAAAACTTGTGAAGTTTTGACAATCTTTGTAGGATTTAGAGCATGTTAAAAATCAGTGACCACACCCACCTCATTAACATTACGATTATCTCAAAAACAGTAAAGAATTTCGCAGAATGAGTGGTACCATTAAATTCAGGGTAGTCTAAATAGGGTATGTACCAATTTTTGTCGAGTTTGGTTAAACTATGTTGAATAGGGAGCCAAAAACGTGTTTTACGAAAAATCGCAAATTGCGAAAAATCTAGTTAGACGGAAGTCCATGGTCCCAATTTGAAAAACGTTCATTAGCATCCAAGGAACACACAGAAAAAGAAAGCACAAATTTCTGACTTACGGTATTCGAGATAGAGGCCAAAAACGAATTTCTTACAAAAACGACCACCTGGTGGCGCTATAGAGTACAATTGAGCTACGATTGTAATAGAACGTGTAGTTTACTATAGACTACAATATTGTAAAGTTTCATGAAAATATCTTTAGTATTTTTGAAGATATGACCATTTTTAGGTGCTCACAATGCAAAGTCAATGGGAAAAAAAAATTCATAAAAATATTCATATAAAATCAACCATAAATCCAATGGCTAAACAAAGTAATAGCACACTTCTTATAGCCAAACACTACAAGCTGTATAAGTTTCAACATTCTAACTACAAAGCTGTAGGAGGAGATGCAGGACAAAAATCGGCGGAATAAGAAAAGAGAATAATAAGTAAGTAAGAATAATAAAGCAGTAGGATCACATACTCTGATTGCTTTCAGCAATCAGACAATTAAGACAGGAACGTTTTCTTTTAAAAAAAAACGTCAAATATGGAATCACATATTTTCTGAAGTAAAACCTTAATAAATATGAACATTTTATGAAGAAGATTTAAGAATCCACCATGTTCTGATGATGTATTTTTTAATTATAAAAGTTAATTTGCTATTAGAAAAAATTGCAATGATAATATGAATTGTGATAATGACAACTGATCCAGCATTTCCATTTCACTGCATCTGTTTATTTAAATGAAGACGCGCTCTGATGAAAGGATGATCTTCTCAACATGTTCTCGTGGTATTTTTCTGAACATTTAAAACGTAACGTATTTTCTGGAGTATAAATCGCGTTTTAGACTTTTGCTCAGGAGCGTTTTTTGTTTTTTTATGGCCCGCCGCAGCCAATCATAAGGGTTTGGGGAGGCAACCTCCCCTTCCCAACTCTGCCCCGTCTATTTTTAGGAAAAATAGATACAGGGGAGAGGATTCCCAGTCCCCTCGCCCCGTCCCTTTTAGTCGCCTTTTACGACATGCAGGGAGTACGTTGGTAGTATTCTTCCACCCCTAACCACAGGGCGTTTAAACCAGTTTACGGCTGAGGCCCTGCTGTGGAGGTGCCAACACTGGACTGTGCAGCTGACCCGGGTACAGTGGGGTGTGGCTTAGATCAGGCCCACAGACACGAAAGGAGGAAGGGTTTGGGGAGGGAAAGGAGGGAAGAAAAAGAATGCGTGCCCTGTCTAGGCTACCCCACTTGGTGGGACACAGCCTTGGTATATGTATGTATGGCCCGCCGCAGCAGTCACTGACTGACAGGTTATATTATTTTCACAACGACCAAAAGAACAAAAGAAAGAGCTGAAAGGTTTAAACCCAAACGGCATGACCAGTGTGTAGAAGAACACAAATACACACAGTATTGTTTCTGCAATGTTTATTCTTTTTTTACATCAAGGGGAAATTGAAGATGATTTTTGGCATATTTTCATTATTTAACTAGATTTGCAATTCCCTGAAGAAATTGCGTCTGATTGCTGAAAGCAAGACCGATCTGAAACATCCTCTAGCTGCAAGTGTTAAAGACCTTCTGTACGACACGCGCGCCAAGTTTCGTCTGCATAGGTCAAGTACTTTTGGAGATATTAGAGGAAACGTCAGGAATTGGCTGTAGCGCCACCTACGGGAGCACCGTTGTGAAAGTTGTTACGCTTGCTCATCTTTCACTGTGGAAGAAGTCTTGTAAGTTTGGTGAAGTTATGTGAAACTGTTAAGGAGCTGCAGCGTTGCAAACATTACAATCTCAGCTTGTCTAATTTGCATAATGTGTAACGCAAAAACCGTACGGATCTACGCAAAACGGATATCACCATTGGATTTGTGGTAGGCCAAATAGGGTGTGTGTAGAAAACTGTAAAGATTAGTCAAAGTACGTGACACAGGGAGTCAAAAAAGTGTTTTGCAAAAAATCGTAAATTGCGAAAAAGTCTTACAAAATAGAGATCGTTGATGAATATAAGCTATTATTTTACTATCCAATGAATCACAAAGGGTAAAAGGTAGGGCTGAAGACAAATGCTCTTGGAGAATAAGGCCTATACACTTTAGTGCTCCAACTGACCACCTGGTGGCGCAATAGAGCCAAAATTGATTGAGCATTTAAAGATTGGTCTGTAGTATGTACTTACAAAGTTTCATACCAGTTGATCAACTACTTTTCAAGATAATAGGGATTTAAAGTTTGTCCATGTATTTTGATAGGGAGAAAAAATATTTTTAAAAATTCATTTAAAATCAACCATAATTCCAAATGGTAAGAAATTTTAAACCAAACATCTCCTTGATCAGCTTAACAAACTACAAGTGGTTGCATATTGATACATGCAATATTTTGGAAGATAACAGGACCCATCCAGAGATAGCTTACCGTTCTTAAGTCAGCACTAGGTGGCGCAGCAGAGCCCTTGTTCTAGTATGTTATATAAGTCCCCTCTTTCAACATATGTGTTGAATTTTATTTAGCTAGGTTGAGTAGTTTTTGAGATAGAGGCTTAAACACAATTTCCTAAATTATAGCGCCACCTATTGGAATATTTTCATAAAACTTTTCATACTTCTTTATCACTGTAGGATGAAGTTATATTTCAAAACTTGTGAAGTTTTGACTATCTTTGTAGGATTTAGAGCATGTTAAAATCTGGGACCACACCCACCTCATTAGCATTGTGATCATCTCAAAAACGGTAAGGAATTTCGCGGATTGAGTGGTACCATTGGATTCGGGGTAGTCTAAATAGGGTATGTACCAATTGTTGTCGACTTTGGTCAAACTATGTTGAATAGGGAGCCAAAACGTGTTTTACGAAAAATCGCAAATAGCGAAAAAATCTAGTTAGACGGAAGCCATAGTCCCAATTTGAAAAACGTTCATTAGCATCCAAGGAACACACAGAAAAAGAAAGCATAAATTTCTGACTCACGGTATTCAAGATAGAGGCCAAAAACAAAAACATTTTTCAAACGACCACCTGGTGGCGCTATAAAGGTCGATTGAGCTACAATTTTAATAGAATGTGTAGTTTACCCTCCACTATGATATTGGAAAGTTTCATAAAATTATCTTTAGTACTTTTGAACATATAACCATTTAAAGGTGCTTACAATGTTAAGTCAATGGGAAAAATAATTCATAAAAATATTAATATAAAATCAACCATAGGTCCAATGGCTAAACAAAGTAATAGCACAGGTCACACACGCAAACTCTACAAACTGTATAACTTTCAACATTGTAGCTGCTAAACTGTAGGAGGAGATACACGGCAAACTTTTGGCGGAATAAGAAAAGAGAAGAAGTAAGAACTAGATTTGCAATTCCTATAAAGAAATTGCGTCTGATTGCTGAAAGCAATACCGTATTAAAGCAATTTTAAAGCTGTTACTATTAAAAGCCAAAAATACCCACTTTATATATGTATGCATATGTCAGTTTCCACAGATCTAGAGAAATTGCCTTTCAAACTTTCATCAGACCACCACTAGATGACGCCAAAGATTTAAAAACAAAAGATAGAGGCTTAAACACAATTTCCTAAATTATAGCGCCACCTATAGAATATTTTCATAAAACTTTACGTACTTCTTTATCACTGTAGGATGAAGTTATGTTTCAAAATTTTGAAGTTTTGACAATCTTTGTAGGATTTAGAGCATGTTAAAAAATCAGTGACCACACCCACCTCATTAGCATTACGTTTTTTCAAAAACGGTAAGGAATATCGCCAATTGAGTGGTACCATTGAATTCGGGGTACTCTAAACAGGGTGTGTACCAATTTTTGTCGAGTTTGATGAAACTTTGTTGAATAGGGAGCCAAAAACGTGTTTTACGAAAAATCGCAAATAGCGAAAAATCTAGACCAACAGAATTTAATGGTCCAAATTTGAAAAACGTTTATTAGCATCCAAGGAACACACACGAAAAGAAAGCACAAATTTCTGACTTACGGTATTCGAGATAGAGGCCAAAAACAAACTGCTTACTAAAACGATCACTCGGTGGCGCTATAGAGCAGCATTGAGCTGCAATTTTAGAGAACGTGTAGTTTACTATACCCTATGATATTGGAAAGTTTCATGAAATTATCTTTAGTATTTTTTAAGATATAAGCATTTAAAAGTGCTCACAATGTTAAGTCAATGGGAAAAATAATTCATAAAAATATTAATATAAAATCAACCATAAGTCCAATGGCTATACAAAATACAAGCACACTTCTCACAATAGAGCTTTACAAAGTACTTTTGATTCCATCTTTATAACTGCTTTTGACTACGAGGAGAAGCGCGCCAAAAATGCGGCGGAATAATAATAATAACTAGATTTGCAATTCCTATAAAGAAATTGCGTCTGATTGCTGAAAGCAATACCGTATTAAAGCAATTTTAAAGCTGTTACTATCAAAAGCCAAAAATACCCACTTTATATATGTATGCATATGTCAGTTTCCCCAGCTCTAGAGAAATTGCCTTTCAAACTTTCATCAGACCACCACTAGATGACGCCAAAGATTTAAAAACAAAATCAGTGACCAAGTTATTAAAGTGTTTTTTTCTTTTATCTCCTGTAGTTTCAGACAACTTAGCTTTGCTGCATTAACACTGTTCACAGAAACCTAAAGTCTTTATGTGCAAATTCTTAAACTTTGAGAATAAATTGTTTATTCAGCAGAGACCAAGCTTCTGCAAAGAATCTGCAAAGATTCGTCAAAGTACGTGACAAAGGGAGTCAGAAAAGTGTTTTGCGAAAAATCGTAAATTGCAAAAAAGCCTTAAACAATAGAGATAGCAAATTAATATAAACTAGTATTTTCGTATTCAATGAATCCCAAAGGAGTGAAAAGTAGTGCTTAATGCACTTGGAGAATAAGGCCTTTACACTTTAGTAATCCAACTGACCCCTGGTGGCGCAATAGAGTCAAAATTGATTGAGCATTTAAAGATTGGTGTGAAGTATCTACATACAAAGTTTCTACCAGTTGATCAATTACTTTTCAAGATAATAGGGATTTTAAATTCTTCTCATGTACTTAGATAGGAGAAGCAAATATATTTTAAAATTCATATAAAATTAACCGTCACTTCAAATGGTACGAATTTTCGACAAAACATCTCTATGGACAGCTTAACAAACTATAAGTGGTTGCATGTTATATACCTGTAATTATTTAAAAGATACAGGAAACCATCCAAAGTTAGCTTATCCTTCTTAAGTCACCACTAGGGTGGCGCAGCACAGCCCTTTTTCTAGTAATGTCATACAAATCTCCTACCCTACCTATGCGTTGAATTGTATTAGCTAGGTTGAGTAGTTTTTGAGATAGAGGCTTAAACACCATTTCTAAAATTATAGCGCCACCTTTAGGAATATTTTCAAAAAACTTTTCGTACTTCTTAATCACTGTAGGATGAAGTTTATGTTCAAAATTTGTGAAGTTTTGACAATCTTTGTAGGTTTAGAGCATGTTAAAAAATCAGTGACCACACCACCTCATTAGCATTACGTTTTTTCAAAAACGGTAAGGAATATCGCCAATTGAGTGGTACCATTGGATTCGGGGTACTCTAAACAGGGTGTGTACCAATTTTTGTCGAGTTTAATGAAACTTTGTTGAATAAGGAGCAAAAACGTGTTTTACGAAAAATCGCAAAATAGCAAAAAATCTAGACCAAACGGAATTCCATGGTTCCCATTTTGAAAAACGTTCATTAGCATCCAAGGAACACACACGAAAAAGAAAGCACAAATTTCTGACTTACGGTATTCGAGATAGAGGCAAAAACAAACTGCTTACTAAAAACGATCACCTGGTGGCGCTATAGAGCAGCATTGAGCTGCAATTTTTATAGAACGTGTAGATTTACTATACCCTATGATATTGGAAAGTTTCATGAATTATCTTTAGTATTTTTGAA